>VMDO01024859.1:0-29071 GCA_007922755.1 Pedetes capensis | reverse complement strand
TGTATAGTCTCCGTTTATGATGTTGAAAAAATGTATTTGCAATGAAAAGGTCATTGGTCCGACAAAATTCTATCATGCGATCTCCAGCTTCATTTCTGTCACCAAGACCATATTTTCCAACTACTGGGCCTTCTTCTTTGTTTCCAACCTTTGCATTCCAGTCACCAGTGATTATCAGTATGTCTTGATTGCATGTTTGTTCTATTTCAGATTGCATAAGCTGATAAATGTCTTCCCTTTCTTCATTTGTGGCCTTAGTGGTGGGTGCATAAATTTGAATAATAGTCATATTAACTGGCCTTCCTTGTAGGCGTATGGATATTAATCTATCACTGGCAACATTGTATTTCATGACAGATCTTGTAATGTCTTTTTTGATGATGAATGCAACCCCATTTCTCTTTATCATTCCCAGCATAGTAGTCCATATGATTGTCTGACTCAAAATGGCCTATGCTGGTCCATTTTAGCTCACTGATGCCTAGAATGTCAATGTCTATGCATTCCATTTCTCTTTTAATAATTTCTAATTTTCCTAGATTCATACTACATACATTCCATGTTCCAATTATTAATGGATGTTTACAGTTGTTTCTCCTCATTTTGAGTGGTGCCACATCAGCAAGTTGAGCACCCTGGGGCTTTACTCCATTTCTGTCATCATGGTAGACTCTCCTTTGAGGAGGCAACTCTTCCCCAGTAGTCTTTTGAGTGCTGTCCAACCTGGGGGCCTCATTTTCTGGCACTATATCTGACAGTGTCTCTTTGCTCTCCATAGCGTTTTCAATGGCTGTTGTTTCGGAAGTGACTTACCGTGTCCTACTCCCTAGTCTGTCTTAGTCTGGAAGCTCAGCTGAAAACCTGTCCACCATGGGTAACCTTGCTCACGTCCGAGGTTACAGTGGCAGAGCTCTCAGCCTTATTGCAACATGCAAGCCTCCACAGTGCGGCAAACTGACAGACGTGTGGCAGTGTGTGTATATATATACTTTATATATATCATAATTTGGATATTTCCTTAAGAATTTTTGGATGCATGTTCATAAAGGCTATTAACCTTTACTGTATGCTATTGTAATATTAGCTACTATACTGCAAAATATTATATCATACTTCTATACTGTATAAGGTAAACTTTTTTAATATTAACTATTGATTTAGGATTAAGTTGACATCTTAAAACAAGTCAGATAATTTCTCTATTATTCTATTTTCTGAAAAAATACCTGCTAAATACTGATGTTATTTCCCTTAAATATTAGATGTTCTCCAGCAAAACCTATCTACAATTTAGTTTGTGTAAGCCTTAATTTCTTTATAACATAGGTTGACTTAAACTTGTTTCATATCATACCAATTGTTTATTTTAATTATTGTGGTAAAATACACAGAATGAAATTTTCTGTATTATAATTTTCAAATGTACAATTCAGGAGAATGTAGTTTATTCACCATGTTGTAAAACAATCGGTCTCCAGTTTTGTGATATTTTCACTTTAAACACTTTAAAAGGAAACCCTAGTACTCAATCCTTGTCCTCCCCTTCATCAAGCCACAAACCATCTCTCACTTGTTTGCTGTAGTCATTGGCTACATTTTATTATCTGCAGTACTTGATGTTGAACTCAATGCCTTGAGTATGCTAGACAATCACCTAGTTGCACCTCAACCTCCCCCCAATCTTTTATGAGACAGGGTCTCACCTAGTTGTGCAAGCTGCCTCTGGCCTTGAACCTGTAATCCTCCACTCTCAGCCTTGTAAGTAACTGGAATTACAAATGTGTGCAACAGTATTGAGCTTAATTCTGATTGTTTGAAGTTTACATGAAGGCTCAAGCATTTTCCCATAACCATATATTGCCTTTAATTTCAATATAGCATGTCACCTTTCAGGGGTCATTGGAATTCCAAATACAATTTGATTTGAATTGCTTCTCTTCATACTTATAGTAAGTGTATATGTGAGGATTGTGCTCAATGAAAGTTAATGAAACCGAGTCTCTGTGGTAATGGGACTTGCTTGCAGGGACAGAAGAAAAAGGAGAGAGAATATTATCCATTGATTTTATTTATAACTCCCATGTGTTACAGAGTATGCTAAGAGACGTTTATTCTTTTATATTTATTCATAAACTGGATTCAAGTGAAAATCAAGATGTGTAATTTCCACCATAATATTAGTATAACTTACTCTTTAATAATATGCTACATTAGGGTAACACAGATGTTTTCAAATTATGTTCAATAAAACACATTTTATGGTAGAGTAACTAATGCCCACTTCTACATAAGGTTATTAGATGTAAACTGTAAGAGTAAAACTGAACACTAGAAAACTTGGTAAATTGAAGTTTCCATGTACACTTGTCACTCCAAAACAAGCATAGCTTTTACTTGGCCTTTGTTACTTATGTATGTTTGTGCATACACGCGCACACACACACATACACACACACACACACACACCCTGCAAACACCCCCAGGGTTACAGAGAAAGTTCATGCACATTTGGTTAACAAGCTATCTAATGCAGATGTCATTGATTCATTTGGTTTTAAGTGGGCTTCACTTTTTAAAAGTAGTACATGCTACTTTATGCATTTTCTCCCTCATTATTACATAATGTCTCAGAATATTGACCATGGATCCACCAACATGGTTAACACAGTAAATGATATTTCTGTGCCTGTGATAACAAGACAATTTATCCAAGTATTATGTGTCAGTATGTTTTTGTTGTTAGATGCTGTCAAGTTGTGTCTGACTCAGAGACCCTCATAGGGTTTTCAATGGCTAATTGTTTCCGGGTTGCCTCAGGAGTGGATTGCTATGTCCTTCTCCCATGTGTATCAGTGTAATAATAGATAATTATCATTGGATTTTTCAAAGAATTAGTATGTCACCTGAATATTAAATTATTTCTAAGAAAAAAGAACAACTTGTATACTTGAAGTATACTTGTATACATATTTTATAGTCTTTGGAGTGCATTATTTTAAACCAAACCAGAAAGAAAAAAGGCAGACAAAAATGAAAGATGATGAAAGAAGAAAGAAAGAGAGAAAGAAAGAAAGAGAAAGGGAAGGAAAGGAAAAGAAAGAAAAGAGGAAGGAAGGAAGGAAGGAAGGAAGGAAGGAAGGAAGGAAGGAAGGAAGGACAGATGGAAGGGAGGGAGGGAGGGAGGAAGAAAGGAAGGACGAGAGAGTGAGTCTTTTGATTTCCAGCTTGGTGTTGAAGCAATAATACCTCACCTAGTAAAAATGTCAGCTTCATGGTGGGTAATATAGTGATGTGCATGAAATGTAATAGTGAAAAGATGTTTCTTGGGCATTTTATTATAAATATTGTATAAATGTTGACCTCTACTCAGTCCCTCAGAGATTTAGGTGTCTGTTTGAATATCCCAGACAGGCTTTTTGTCATATCCCTATATTCTCATATATGCCTTTTGAAATTGTGCTCTTAAAAATGACACCATTTATGGGACCCATAAAGAATATGATTTCTCTGGAGTTTTAGGTGATTCTACTGAAATATTGAAAAGGATGCCATATTAAATATACTACCACTGGAACTTTCCTCTAGGTAGTTAGATGAAAGAATTAAAAAATACTTAAACATCAAATCAGTTAGTCCTCTAAGCACTTCCTAAATACACAACAGAAGAAAGAATATCTGGAGATTTTAACATCTAACTGTCTTCAAGTGTTTTTTTCCTACTTCAAAGAGTTTTAAAGATATTTTCCCTACTTTTCCATAATATTTTATTATTTAACGAAATTTAAAAATAGGTTACATTTTTTACATCATCTTTTTCTCATTGTGTTTTCTCTTCTTTTGCTATTAAGCTTATTAATGCTATAAGAAGTGAAGCAAGGGAAGATACTAGAGAAGTTTCTCAAGTCAGAAAGCTACTGAAATATCATCATCTGGAACTCATTCTAGCTTGGCAATGTTTTGCTGTGTCAACTGATACCAGCACTTTTGGGATCACCAGCACAAGTCATAGTCCAATAAATCAAGTTTTTTCAGTATTTGAGTGTTGGACCCAGGGCCTCCCAAATTCTAGGCAGCTGCTCTTCCACTGAGAGTCACCATCAACACCAATTTTTCACTTTGAGACACAGCTTTGCTCAGTTGCGCAGACTGCATCTGGCCTCAAACCTGCATTCCTCCTGAGTCAGCCTCCTGAGTTGCTGAGATTACAGGCACATTTCATGACACCCATCTACAACTCAGTTTTAATTGTGAGGTATTTTGGATGTATTTGCTGACATCTGTTTATTTCTTTTACCTTCTAAACTCTTACATTAATTCCCTTGTTGTTCTTGTGGTTGTTGCTATTGTTGTTAGGTGCCTTCTAGTAGAGTCTGACTCATAGCAACCCTATGTATAGCAGATTGAAACACTTCCCAATTCTGTGCCAGGCACATGATCCCTAGTGTTCCATAAATCTTGTGAGCCACCCTGCCTCCTCATAATAATTTTATATATTTTTAAATTTAATCTGCTTATTTCAAACTAAGAAACCTGACTGGCCAAAATATCTTATTAGATATCAGGATCAGTGAACTAGATAACAGACAGAAACGGATCCTTGATCCACTTCAGGCTGAAGACAAGTAAGTACAAACCAGGCAACTCTCAAATGCTGGAATGTCACACACAGGACTTGCTGTAGCATGATGGCTAATTGCATTATGTCTTGGAGTCACCTGCAATAAATTCTCCATTGAAGGCCAAGTTTGATGATACACTAAGAATTACACTGCTCAAGGATAACATGGTTGATTTACCATAAATATGATAAGTAAAACCCCTAATTAACTAAATTCTTCGTATAGGAAATAATAGACACCATAGGCATTTGCTGTGACTCTTCTAAAATCTGCTGTGTATACCATTTGTAGGGCTAAAATATTATATGCTAATACTTGCACCCATGTGCTCCTGAAGGTTACTAACATGAAATTTCCACCTTCATCAGGTTTCTTATGTGAAAATTTAGGTCTTCACTAAGGGAGAGTGCACAAAAATTATAAAAGAGATAATTTTGAAACTCTGGAGTATTCCTGGGTCCAAAATACCAATGAGGTCTTCTAGGTAACTAAAGAAGTCCCTCGATCATTGATTGACAATTTCATTCTTGTCTTGTTTTAATATTACCACACAAATGGGGTTCTGTTAAGGGAGAACTGGTTGCCATCCTGAAAATTGCCCTATTGTCAGTTCCTGGGGACACAGCTTAATCTTAGATAACAAATTGCCCTGGGGGTGGGGTGCAATTACACATCCAAACTTGTAAAAGTCTTTCATTCTCAGAGTGGCACTGACTTACTGATTTAAATTGCCAATCTTTTGCGGTCTCAGTAGTGCACACTGGTATTGTCAGTGCTTTAGGAAGCAGAGGAAAAAGGATAGTGGGATCAAGGCCAGAGGCAGCCTGGATAATTTAGAGAGACCCAGTCACAAGATTAAAAATGTAAAAATAAAAATGGGCTGGGGATGCAGCTCAGTGATACAGCTTTTGCAAATGTATATGTGAGGTCCTGGGTTCAACCCCTTAGTCGTATATATAAATAAATAGCCAATAATCAGTGAAGCAAGGTAGCACACATCTTCAATCCCAGCGAATCAGACACCCAAGTATATATAAATCAATAGCCAATAATCAGTGAAGTAAGGTAGCACACATCTTCAATCCCAGCAAATCAGAAACCCACAGGAGAATGCAAGTTCAAGGCCAGACACAGCCTGTGTTACTTATTGAGATCTTGTCCCAAAATAAAATATAAAAAGGGGGTTGAAGTGCAGTTCAGTGGTAGAACACATATGTATGTGAGGCCCTGGGTTCAGCCCCCAGTACTGCATAAATAGTCAACAATCTGTGGAGTATATGTGGCTGAAGAGAAAAGAGAACTACACAATCCAGATTGGGATTGAATTGAATCCAAATTCCTACTTTGACTTTATGAAGTGTTCTTCATCCAAGAAGTATAGATACCAGCAAAAAATCTAGGTGTTTCTTCTCAAATACATTACAGGATGACTATCTTATTTGAAGGGCTAGGGTTTAACTCAGTTGGTAAACACTGCTCTGCACTCTTTGAAGACCTGGGTTCAATCCCTGGACCACAAAAATGGGAAAAGGATGTGGCAATCCACTCCCCTAGCAATCCTAAAATAATTAGCCACTGAAAATCCTACGAGGGTCACTATGAGTCAGACCTGACTCTGCAGCACCTAACAAACAACAGCATCTTATCTGACAGTTCTTTGTTTGATTATTCTTTCTTTCTTTTTTCTTTTCATCAGTACCAAGAGGTTGAACCCAGGGCCTCACACATGCTTTTGCAAATGCTTCATAACTGAGCTGCACCCCTAGCCCATTTTTCTTACTTTATATAGTGAGCCAGAGTCTTCCTAAATGGCTCAGGCTGCCCCTGGTCTCAAACATGGGATTTCTCTGTCTCCTCTTCCCAACTTGCTGGGATTACGGACATGCACCACAGTGCCAAGATTGTCATGTATTCATATTATTTTGTTTGCTTATTTTGCCCTGATGTGTAGTTTCATGGACTTTATAACACCCATAGTGGTGAGATACCTATTTATCACAGTCCACTTGAGCATTTTTAGTGCCTCTTTTCAGTAGACCCGTCCATAGCAACAACAAAAGTCAGGGTAAAGAAGGTGATTATCCACAACAACCAAGGGTAGATTGAACATTAGTATATGAAGAGATGAATAATGGATAGAATCCAGGATGTTTCACTGGCATGACAACTTGTGCCATGGAGTCCAATGTTCAAAATCAATGAATAAATTTGGAGACAATATTGAAGCAGAAAATTCGAAGACTCACTGGTTAAAAGACGCATAGACCAGTTTAGATTCTAAGAAAAGACAAGCGAATAAAGAGATAAAAGAGAGGAGTTGAAGAAATACATAGAAAACAGCAAATTTCACAACCAATTTCAGACACAGAAGTTATAGTTTGCATGTGATTTCTCTTTGCAATGTGACATTGATTCTACACAATTGAAATTTTTCCCCTTTTAACACATTACTATTGAAGGGGAATAAAATTTTCTGCTCACCCCTTGCTAGGTCCATGACTGGGCCCCTATACTAAATACAGATGCTGTCAATATTGTTGTTAGGTGCTGTCAGATGGTCAAGAGAAAAAGATACAAACATATTTAACATAATTTTTATGTAACAAGGTAACCTGTAAAAATGAAGGTACAGAAAAACAGACAAATCTGTGCATTTTTGTAGTGCTAGGCTCATCAGGGAAGCAGATACAATTAAATTCTAATTTAATTCTAATAAGCTAAAGGCCAGCTAGCAAGACCAGTTTGTTCAGATGTCTTCAGAGAGTTGATAAGAGAACATTCCTTTCCTCTGTTGTTGTTGTTGTTGTTAGGTGCCATCAAGTTGGTATCCCACTCACAGCGACCCTCTGTACAACAGGGGAAACACTATTGTCAGTGCTTCTCTGCTGTGCATAGGGTTTTCAATGGCAGATTGATTTTGGGGAGGAGGTTGCCAGGTCCTTCTCCCATCCCTTCCTCTAGATACAAGTATAAGGAAGACACATCTTTGAAGGTCTTAAGATCCTTTTTAAGAGAGAAGAGTGGGAAAAAGTTCACAATTTCCTTCCTAGATTAAAGGGACTACCACAGGGGAGAAGTATGAAGCCATCATGAGAGATATCTTCATACCTCTGCTCTTTTGTCAAATGCCACGGTGCTATATTTGGGGGTTGCATGTCCTAAAACCTATTAATATATATGGAATTGGTGGTACTAACATTTAAAAGCATGGATTGCAGAGATACATCGTAAGAAAAATGAATCAATAAAGTGATAAAATTTGATGTTGTCTGGGGGGAAATTTATTGCCAATAGTTCAAGGCAATTTTGAATTATACTAAATTATATTTAAAATCATATATATGGAAAGAAAGATGCTTTCTAATGTTTGTAGATAACATTGTGGATAGATTGGACATTTATAATATTTTGGTTCCTTTATATCTGAATTATCTACATTTAGAGATTTGTAATGTTAACAGACTTGACAAATGTGCCTTTTGTGTGCGTGTGTGTGTGTGTGTGTGTGTGTGTGTGTGTGTGTGTGTGTGTGTGTGTGTATGGTACTGGGGGTTGAGACCAGGGCCTCACATTTGCACTCTCTGCAAGTGCTGGACCACCGAGCTACACCTTTGGCCCGTTTTTTACTTTCTTTGAGACAGGGTCTCATTAAATTACACAGACTGCCTCTGGTCTTGAACTTGTGATTCTCCTGCCTATGCCTTCCGAGGCCCTGGGATTACAGGTGTTCCCCACCATGCCTGGCTAATTGTCCCTATTTTTAGTGAATTAAAAAAAAAGACCAAATCTTGGCACCATCAGTGCCACATGCCTGTAATCCCAGCAACTCCAGAGGCTAAGGCAGAAGGACCATATGTTTGAGGTCAGAGGTCGCCTGAGAAACTTAGGAAGACCTTGTCTCAAAATAAAAAGCAGAAAAAGGATTAGGGTTGTAGCTCACTGGTAGACAGCTTGCAAAGCTTGTGTGAGATACTATATTCAACCCCCTAGTAATGCAAACATAAATAAATAAATAAATAAATAAATAAATAAATAAGCCACATATATTTGGTCTTTGATTTTTGTGAAGAGAACTATATAGACAGCTACACTTAGGGCTACCACATTCTAGTTCTTATTCCAGACACACAGGTATTATATTTCCTATTCTAGACACACATGTAGTACATTTACAGAAACTTATTAGAAATCAATACAAATATAAAAAAGATGCAAAAGCCAAGATATATGAACTTTGACATTAATATGATAAATACATAAATATTAAATTAATTTTAATGTTTACATGGTACTACTAAGATGTAGAGAACGAATTTGTTGAATGATGAGCATATTTGAAAAGGTGTTTGACTGTATGAATCACAACAAATTATAGATAATATTGTGAAGAATGGGAATACCAGAACACTTAATTGTACTCGAGAGGAATCTGTACGTGGACCTGGAGGCAGTCATTTGAACAGACCAAGGAAACACTCTGTCGCAGCCCATGACTACAGACTAGGATCCAGGGTTTCCCGAAGGCAGATGAGGAGTCGGTGGTGGGTAACAGAAACACAGCAGGTGGTGGGTAACAGAAACACAGCAGCTCGGAGGCAATGTGGATCTGTTCCCACTGCCAACTCCTCATCTGCCTTCAGGAAACCCTAAATCCCAGGCTGCAGTCATGGACTGCGGCAACACTCCTTTGTTTAAAGTCAGAAAATGTGTGTGTCAGGGATGTATCCCTTCACTGTACATCATCAATCTCTTAGCTGAACAAATAATCCAAGAAGCTCGACATTTGAAGAATGATATGGCATCAGGACTGGGGAAAGACTCATTAACAATCTGTGTTATGCAGCTGACACAACACTGCGTGCTGAAAGTGAAGATAATTTGAAACATTTATTGAAGAAGATGAAATAACACAGCCTTCAGTATGGATTGCACCTCAAAATAAACAAAAATTCCTTGCAACTGGGTGAGTAAGCAACATGATAAACGGAGAAAAGATGGAAGTTGTCCAAGATTTTTCTTTGTTAATTCCACAATCAACACCCACAGAAGCAACAACCAAGAAATCAAAATATATATTGCATTGGGGGAAAAGTTTTGCAAAGATCTCTTTAAAATGTTGAAAAGTAAAGATGTCACCTTGAAGACAATGATGTGCCTGACTTATGCCATGTGTTTTCAGTCCCATCACTTGATTGTGAAAGCTGGGCAGCAAATAAGGGAGACAGGAGGACTGACGCTTTTGAATTATGGTTCTGGATACAAATATTGAATATACCAAGGACTGCTAAAAGAATCAACAGATACATACTAGAAGTGAAACCAGAAGTCTCCTTTGAAGCAAGGATGGCTAGACTTCATCTTACCCGTTTTGGACATGTTGTCAAGAAGGACCAGTCCCTGGAGAAGGATATCATGTTTGGCAGAGTGGCAGGTCAACAAGAAAAGCAAGACCCTCAACAACTAGATGGGTTGACACAATGGCTGCAACAATGGTCTTAAGCATATAAAAGATTGTGTGTATTGCATGGTGTTGGGGAATGTTCATTCTGTTATACACAGGGTCGCTATGATTTGGACCCAACCCAATGACACCTAACAACAATAACAACAAAATATGTGAAGGACTTTGTCAATAACCTAAAAAGGAAATTTCAAAGTCAGAAAAATAAGTCTGATATTTTTATGTTTAAATATTGAGGTATTAAAAAATTTTAGTAGACAAGAATATTTCTTCTGGCAGCAGGGTTCTTGGCTCTTTGAAGTGAGAAGATTAGAAGGATGAAGAATGGATATAAGCCTACAATATTTGGCAAGGAAATAAGAACTGAAGCAGCTCATGTTCTGGGTATGAAAATTATTCCTTGGGCAGGAATGTCATCTTGAGCATCCACAGAATTTCCTATATACAGAGGGTGCTGGAGCTTTTCCTCCACTCTCTGTCATTCAAAGATATGGAGGATTAACAGGTTGATAAAGAATTTATCAGGTCTTTTTAATCTGCTCTTAGAAAGTGATCTCAAAATATCTGGTACAAGGCATTTGGATGGATTCTATTCCCAGTTTTGGGGAAATAGCCTCTACAAACTTCAAATTTCCTGAGTGATAATGGTTTTAGCTCAGTTGGTAGAGTGATGCTCTGTACTCTCTGAGGCACTGGGTTCAATCCCTAGGACCACAAAACTGAGAGAAGGACCTGGTAGCCCACTCCCCAAACAATCAGCCATTGGAAACCCTACAAATAGCAGAGAAGCATTAACATAGTACCAGGCATGGTACAGTGATGGGGAGTGTTTTGTTTTTTGTACTTTAAGGTCACTATGAGTTGGACCCGACTCCACAGCACCTCACAGTGACAGTGGTGTCTTCAATATTCACATTGGTTCCTGATAGTGTGTGCTAATGAGGTGACTTATGACAGCATATAGGTAGTTTATGCGAAGGCAATATTTCAGTGTGGAGACTAGACATGTCAGAAAAACAAAGCCTGACGGTCAAGTGTTTGAATCCCATCATGCGCAATCAACACCTAAAGAGAGGACCAGAGACTGGACAAGTATTCAATCATGGCCAATGATTCAATCAATGTGAAGAAAACCCAATAATATCTCTTAACATCAAAACTAACAGCAGGCTTCCTGGTTGGTTATCATCACTACACATTAAAGTACTTGGGGTATGACACATGTTGACTTCATAGGGGTGGATGAGAGAAGCTTCATGGTCGGGCCCTTCCTTGATCAAATATATCTCTCTACTTTTTTGCTGGTTCTGATTTATGTCCTTTTTGTGATAATAAGACTGCAGTCATAGGTATAGAACTTTACCTGAATTCTGTGAGTCATTCTGGGAAATTGTCTAACCTAAGGGCTAATGAGGGGCTGGGATTTAGCTCAGTTGGTAGAACACTGCTCTGCAGCCTCTGAGGTCCGAGTTCGATTCCCAGCACCACAAAAGTGGGAGAAGGACGTGGCAATCCACTCCCGAGGCAATCCCTAAACAGTCAGACATTGAAAGCCCTATGAGGGTCACTATGAGTCAAACATGACTAGACAGCACCTAACAACAACAACAACAACAACAACAACAACAGGGGCTAATGGGAACCTCTGTGTTTGTAGTCCATTGATCAAGAATGAGGGAGGCCCTTGTAACTGCCAAATTTGTTCTGGGTCTCTGAAGCACATTTTGTACAAGACTCTACATTTAACATGAAAATCTGGTGTAACTGCACAGTTAACCTCAAAAGTTATTGCAGATATGAAAAAGGAAAGTGTTTTTATTTGTAAGAGTGTCTAAAGAGAATGCGTGTAAGGTGGGCTAGATTTTACAGTATTCATGTGAAAGCTAAATTGAGAAATACAGGAATATTAAAATTTTTATTCTAGGTAATGTTTCGTCTATATGTAATGATCACAGCTTTTCAAAGAAACTCACTACAAATGTACTCTGTTTTATTTAAAAAATAAATTAGACTCTGATATCAAATCTTTTTCATGTTTAAAACTACTTAATCTTGTTATCTGAGCCATAAATTCATTCTAAGAACTCAGTGCACTCAGCTATTTGTTTATAACATACTCTCAAGTATTAATTGCTAATAAGTATCCAACTAGCACAGACATCCAGCTGGGAAATGTTGATGAATGATTAGCTTTCTATTACAGTGTGCACCTCCGTGAGAAGTGTTTTCCTATGGAGCAGTGATGGTTTTGTTTCTTATTCCTAATCTAAATTGTCAGCGAAAAAACAGAACAATTAAAATAGTTTATTCATATTTGTTCATACTTGTAATTTCACCAAATAAAACAAAATGTTGAAAAACGTAAATAAATTATTGCCATGAGATGAGTTCATGTCTAATTCATCATTTTACCTTCATTAACAAGCAAGAACCTGCCATGGCACATAAGTGTAATAAATGCACAATGCATTGAATTTAGAATTGCATTCTATCACATAATATATACACATATATAATTAGCATCAGAGTTATTCAATATGAGTCTAGTTTACTTTTTAAATGTTGCTCCCTTTAAGTTTGCCTGCGGCTATACCACTGTGGCGTCTGATCCCATCAGATCTCGGAAGCTAAGCAGGGTCCAGCCTGATTATTACTTTGATGGGAGATCACTTGGGAAAAGCAGGTGCTGTAGGCTTGGGAGAAGGACCTTGCAACCCACTCCCTCAAAAAAAATCTGCCACTGAAAACCCTATAAATAGCAGAGAAACACTGACAATAGTGTTTCACTTGTTGTACATAGGGTCACTATGAGCCTGACATTGACTGAGTGGCACTTAAAAACAACAATCAATTTTGAGATAGAAATTTACCTTAAAATATAATAACTATTGATTGTTGATTAAAAATAAGCCTCAAAAACTAATGTCAGAATTATCTAGGAATCTTTGGACTTATGTTTTTTTAAAAAAAACAATTGGTTATTTATGTTTTAATTGTTAATAATAAAGATGATTCTCAAAATGTATTAGAAGGAAAACATTACACCCCAAAATCATATACTTTTCTACTTAGATATGATAGGCATGTAATAAGCACTATTATTTATATGTTATTAACTTGTAATTTTTATTTAAAATGAGAAACTAATTTGAAAACCTTGTCTTATGTGCATATTTTAATAAATGAAAACAAATTGAAAAAGAAACATCTCAAATGTTGTTAGCAGGATTAATTGACAGAAAAGACAGAATTCTTATAAATGTTGCTTTATTTTGTTTCTTCTCACTTTTCAATTTTTTGAGTAACTGTTGCCATTCATTCAGCTCCTTTCTCCAAATTACTCATAGGTTGACATTTTTCTCATTTGCTTTCTCACCTTCTCACATGTACACTTTCTTTGTGTACAAAGCAAAACAAAACAAAACAAAAATACCTGAGGGTACCAGAAAATAATGAAAAAATGGAACGAGAATCTCTTTAAATATTGTTAAGGCCCTAAGCTTCCCATCTGATGAAGACCTCCTCCATCATTTCAGGCCCTTGGTATCAGGGTTTAACTCACATTTCCATTACTTCCCCATGGAAGCATTTTATCCAGTACATCTGGAAACTTCATTGGAAGTATCTCATTTGTTCCTCACAATCTACGTTCTAGAAGGGTACAATTATCATCTTCTTTATAAAAACAAGGCCTGTTGTGTTTATCACTGCTCAGCCCACTTTCCTCATGTTCTTGGGGCCTCAGTTATTGTGTAAGTTTGAAATAATTTGGCAGACATTGTATAAAGTTTATCACAGCCAACTTTATCTCTGGGAGGAAGATATACTTGAACATGAAGTTTGGTGTTTGATTAATGGAGGGGTGGGGAGACAACATTTCTTATCCAAAAAAAGCATTTCAGTTCATGTGCAAAAGATTCCAAATTTGGGAAACTCACAATTTTTTTTTTTATGATCTTTTAGCCAGGCATAATGGCACTTATCTACCATCCTGGAGACTCAGGGATCATAAGTTCAAAGCCAGAGGCAGCCTGCTTAACCCAGAAAGACCCTGACTCAAAATAAAAAATAGAAAATGGGTTGGAGGTACAGCCCAGTGGTAAAGCACTTGCAAATTATGTGTAAGGCCCTGGATTCAGCCCCCAAGTACCTCAAAAAAAAAAAAAAAAGATCCTTTGGAAATAATTGCTAGTTTTTCTATCTAAACACATGCTTCTATACCAAAATTTAGAACTTTCTGACAGTTATTATTTTTAAAATTTACTTCAAATAATGAGAGACCAATATGATAACACAGAGTGAATGACTCAATTATAACCTATATGTGAACATATTTATATAACTAAAATGATAAAATAAGGGATTTGGGAATAAAGTGGAAGTAATACATGCATTTAGACTTGTTGCAGAATTTATAAAAGATAATAGCAATGGTCCCCCAGGAACTTGGTTAGCATGCAAAAAATACCATAGTGTTTGCCAAAGCTACCTTCAAAGATTGATGCATTGGATCTGAATCTGTGATGCACAGAATGGCATCTAATTGATTTCACAGCCCACTCCACAATTTTATACAAAAGACTAATGGATCACTGAAGCCTTAAAAAAAATTATCTGCTAAACAAAACATCACTTGATTGAATTAAACTCTCTATGGCTTGAGTGTTGCAATTTGTCATTAAGAGCAACTGGATACCAGATAGAAGTTTTCTACAATGTGTACAAAACATTCACCTCTGTTCATTTGGAATATTGGATATTTCACAGAGAAACTGTGAGTTGGAAAAATTACAGATTCATTTTTTCTATCCAAAAAGTATGGTACGTCATACCATAATGGTTTATTTTGTTGGTGCATAGCCCTATATGAATTAGCATGGCTATAGTTTTCCATAAGTGTAGACTCAGGAGATTACATAAAGTAATGTAATTCTGAAATGTGTTGCTAACACCTTGATTAACTTTTTTTAAGTAATCAATGTTGCTGATGAAGTAAAGAATCATTCAGTGAAATTAATAAACAATAAGCCTCTTTTGGCAGCCTGAGAAAGGGCTGGCAAAAGAGGATGTTTATTTATTAACTGTTCAGTGAATTTGAAGTCAGGAGCATCATATCAAAGTTGGAACTATATATACTTTTTATATTTTTATGGATAATTACTGAAATATGAAAATACTTCAACTTAAGAAGAAAAGACATTCCTGATGTGAAAGAAAAGAACTTTAGCAACGAAGTGATAGATGGGAATTAAGAGGAATGGCAGGGTGTAGCCTCTCACACAATTTACAAACCTTCAGTAATCTTCAATAATACATACATAGTCTCCCATCATTATGATAAAGGGCACAGCTTTGGCCATCTAGAAGTGCAGAAGCTGACAAGGTATCAGGAGGAGTTTGGTGGAAGAGCTAGGGCTGTAGAGGGGCGTGCTACCCACTCTGAGGAAGTATCACAAGGTGCCTGGAGGGTCCTTTGAGGGCATGTTAGAAAACTTAGTGGAAAGTTCAAAAGGTCCATATCATCATGGCTTCCCATTTTAGAGATGTTATGTTGGAGTGGGGAGAGGAACTAAACATTTGGTATTCATTCTATTATCTTCTCCTTGCTGCTGTAATCAATTACAGCACAATGGAAGGCTTAAAAGAATACAGTTTTATCATCGGACAGTTCTGGAAGCCAGAAGTCCAAAACGTGTCTCCTATTGCTAAAATAATGGAATCTGCGGGGCTACTTTCCCCTGTGGAATGTGCAAAACAGAACTGATTTCTTTGTGTTTTCTAGTTTCCAGAGGCTGCCTGTATTCCTGGACCTGTGGCTTCTCCCTCCACCTACAGATCTACCTTCACCTCACTCTAATTTCTCTTCTGTTGCATTTCCTTCTGACTCCCATGGATCCATTTTACCTTACACAACTCAGGTAATTACACAGCACCCCCCCACAAGACAGTCCAGGCTACTAACTCCTTTATAAGGACCCTTGTGTACACTGGGCCCAACTAGATAATCCAAGATAAACTTCCTGTTTCAAGGTACTTATGTTAATCAGCGGGGCTGGGATTTAGCTCAGTTGGTAGAGTGCTGCGCTGCAGTCTCTGAGGTCCCTAGTTCAATTCCCAGCACCGCAAAAATGGGAGAAGGACCTGGCAATCCACTCCCAAGGCAATCCCGAAACAGTCAGCTATTGAAAACCCTATGAGGGTCATTATGAGTCAGATACTGACTCCACAGCACCTAACAACAACAACAAGTTAATCATCTACAAAGTATATACAATACAAGAGACTATATTCACAAATTCTGTCACACTTTTATGTGTTTAAACCAAATACCCCATACCAAAATCGTGCTCTTAATTAGGGATTTGATTGTTAAACTTGCAGTACATGCCAAGAACCTTCTTAATTTGGGGATGCATTATCTGACCTAATCATAACATTCGTGAATTCCGTTTTATGGAGTAAGAAACCGAGGCTTCCATAGTTTAATTAATTTGTCCAAAGTTACATAACAGGTAAGTGGTCAAGTTACTCTTATAATCCTCAGCTGTATTTCTGATAACTGTTGCCTCCAAATAAAACAAATATTGGAAATTAACTATACAAAATGTATAAGTAACAAAATTATGCTTAAATTCATATTGTAATAATAAAAAATGCTAAAATATACTTTTTTCATGACTGGCAATTTGAAAAAATAATGTACAAAAATTATGCATGAATTACCCAATATTTAATCTAAAAGAACTCCAAGGAATCTCAGTTTCCCAGAGAACTTTTGACAATTATTCATACAAATGTTTTCATGTGTGGATTGATTTACTTAATTAATTCCTATGTTTATAAGTAACAATTCTTGGCTTTGAATGGGCATTTAACAATTTTTCCTTATTTACTCTGAATACTGCACAACAAACTCATGAAAAAGTTTTCACTGATAAACTTCTAATAAGATTTATCTGAACTAAATATGTGAATTCCTTAGTTTAGACAATATTAATTTTTAGGGACACTGAAATGTGATTCTTTCCCTCATATTTACTAACCTACCTGAAGCATCTAGTGACTATAACATAAAAATAAAAAGATATAACACTAATAACTGTGAAGAAATCACTGGCTATGGTGGCAGATAAAAGTGGATTTGAAACAAGATTTTATAATTCATCAACTGTAGGACCCTGAGAATACCATGTAACATTCTTAAATCTCAATTTTATTAGCTGTAAAATTATGCTTAAAAGATTTATTTTATACCAACACACTTGCCACAAAGTAATAATCACAATGACTAATAGTTACTAATTTCCCACTATTTTCTATCATGCTCTTTCCTCCTTTATGCATATTATTTCATTTACACATTATCAAAATGCTTTTAGTTAGATTATATTACTATCCTCATTTTATATGTGAGTAAATTAATGCATATGTTTTAGAATAATTGTCTAATGTTACCAGAAAATAAGTGATAAAGCCAAAAATCCTGTTCAGGAAATGACTCCAAAGCAGTAAGAAGTTAGTTACAAGAAGTCATTTATTTATAGTTAGCCATGTTATCAGAATCATCGAATAACTATTCAAAACCTTTATAGTTTTCTGCTTTAATTTGTGCTGAGATGTGTATTTGAAAACAATTATCTGCCACTTAAAAATCAAAACTAGATTTTCAGTTAAAAAGAACTGTTAAAATATTTATGCAAGGGAACTTTTATTTTGCAATTGCCACTTAAAATAAATATCTGATGCAAATTCAAATGAGCATATTAAAAATGTTAAATATCAGGCTTCCTTGCTGAAAATAGACAATTTGACAGATTAGTGACACAGATTTCTAGAATATTCTACCATTTTATATCTTTTGCTTTGCTGACAGAATGAAAGAAAAGCAAAGTAGGAATGAAAATAAAATGGAATGTATACACTCAGAAATAGCAAGTGGAGTCGTATATATCCTCTGACATTCAGAGCAAGGAATGAGAGGGAGGTCAACCTTAAAGTAAACAGCCCAACTTTACTAGTTCAGGAAATAATAATAATACCAAATAATACCAAAGGATGGCAATAATGCAAATGGACTAGATTACTCAGGCAAGACTGCTGAGAATGTTAAAAGATGGATCACTATAGAAAAAAGTTCAGACTTAAATTAAAATCAGGATGCACATGTATAGATAAATATTCCTACAAAAAGACATTCAGGTAGACAGGAGGCCATTGATGGGGGCGGTGAGAGATGGGGGAGAAGGGACACAAGAGGGTAAAGGGGAAGTTATGTGAGCAATGTCCGTGAAATGCATATATGAAAATGTCATGATGAAATGCATGTCAGAATGAAACACATTAAGTTGTACATTAAAAATTTCCACTAAAAAACAATAATATACTGTAATTTTAAAAAATAGAACAAATGAGTTTGAAATATTTTATCATAAGGAAACAATAAAGATTTGAGAATTTAGATATACTCAACCTGATTAAAACTTATACAATGAACACATGTAATGAAGTATTATATGGCATTCCATTAATATGCTCAATTTTTTGTTTTTATTTATGAGATAAAATAAATTTATAAAAGAAAGTAAAAAAAAGAAAGTTTGGAATTGGAGTTTTATTAAACATTGGAGAACACACTTAATGATTGAGCTACTTCACAGTACATGACTTTTGCTTTTTCCTATTTTCTTGTCATTTTTGTTTTGAGAATAATGATAAATATGCCAATTATATTTATAACTAAGAGATATAATTGAGCAGAAGGGATGTTATCATTTTGTTTAACTATGAATATCCTAGCTGTTATAATAAATAAATAATGATTATACAAACCTTTACTGAATACTAAGTGCCAGTCATTGCAAACATTGATTTTAATGTATTAAGTCATTCTCTCTAGATACAATTCTATTAGGTAAATATTATACTGAAAATTTGTTATTTTTCTCAGAGGTAAACTGAGGTTTATACTTACTGTTTTATACCCAACCTTACAAAATGAGAAAGTGATAAGACTAGGATTTATACCATAGAAATCTTGTTACTAAGTCAGCACACCTCACCACTGTGATATTTTTCATAATTTATCTCCACTCATCAACTATGTGATATCTCCTTCTCATTTTTGTTGTAAATTTTTTTTTTAGTATTAATTTCAACACCTCATTTTCCTTATTTGCTGGACACTCATGGGGCATATCAGATATTTTCTGACTGTGCCTGGATTGTCTCATAGTAATTGCTTTATTAGGGTGCATATGTTAAGTCCTTTATAGACAACCTAGCAGAGCTGATGGCAGCAATCATGTGAACCTCTCATTATGTCTTAGTTATGATACTTTTAGAGGCCTCAAGTTTATTTTAATGCCTACAACATGACAGTCACATTTATTGCCTACCCATTTTGGCACAGAGGGCAAGGGGTGATGGCATTGTACACATGAACACTGACTCTTCATATTTGTGATTTTTTTTTTAATTTTTGAGACAGGGTTTCACTAAGTTACACAGACTGCCTCTGGTCTCCAACTTGAGATCCTCCTGCCTCCACCTCCCAAGCCGCTGGGATTACAGGAGTGCACCACCACACCTGGCTTCATATTTGTGATTTCTTTGATGTGAAAAATCATGATTTTGAGGGAAACAATCCAAGTTTCTTGACTTGTTTCAAAACCACTCATTTGTCCTCAGGTCAGTATTTAAGAGATCCGTCAGCTGTTAGGGGGATGACCTAAAGATGGCACCTCCATTGGTTCTGGCTTGCCTGTCATTGGCACCTTGCTTTATGCCTTCAACCTTCTCTTCTTGAAACGCAGTTGTGTTTCAATAGTACCTTCTACCATCAGCATGAAATTTCATCAGCATGTCCAATATCCATTATTGATCAATCCCTCACCTTCAAATACTGGAATCATCTTTCTCATATTGCCATCAAATTCATTTGTTTGGCTTCCTATTTACCTCACTATGGATTTTTACCATTGTTGCATCTTCATTTTACAGGTACATTTCCAGACCATGGCCACAGCCTACCTTGCCTATGTATCTGGTCTAGCAAGGAACTAAGGATGTTTATTGTTCCCTAGTTCTCCAGACTTCCGCTGCAGCAGGGGAGGGCAAGGCATAACTACACAGTAACCATGATGAACACTACCCTAAACTTGATTGTATTTAGGAAGTTACTGCAATTCTATCTAATAACAAATGAATCAAAGAACACAAAAAATGAGGGGCAAATGTAGTAGAAAAATGTAATAGAATCAGGTAAAACTATTTTGGTTTCTAATAATCACTATCATAGCAAAAATGCCAACTACCAGTCCCTCCTGGTCCCATAGTCTTATGCTTTAATTCTCTTGTTCCCTAAGTAATAGGAATCATAAATTTCTACCTGGGCGTTTATCCAAAGGAAAGCAACACTAATTCTTTGCTACCTTTATGACTACATTTGGCAATTATGTTATAACTGATGGTTTGTAGTTGGAAATGTTGTACATCACTTCTGGCAAGTGTTTTTAAGTGAAGAACTCTCCATTTTCACATATTTCCATCATGTTATGGGCAGTCACATGATTATGACTGGCTACAACCAGAGAAAATTTCATAGACCCTGTGGTAGATGCTGAGTTTAGGTCAGAGAAATAAAGTACCCTGGTCATTAATGCTCATGAACCTTCAATTCCAGGCATGGAACATCACTGTACAGAGAAAAGAAAATTTCCACCTTCTTCTATCTACCTACAAATTGAATATCGCATCACTTACAAGTAAAGCTAAACATTTTTGTTGTTGTTGTTAGGTGCCATCCAGTTGAGTCCGACTCATAGCTAAATATTACCAATACAAAATTTGATATTTGGAAGTGGGATGTTATTCAAGACAGAAATTTAAAACACGGTACTGACTTAGTGGTTAAAGAAAATGCAAAACTTATTTAGGTATTGCAGGCTGTAAATACATTGGCACTCTATATGTCAAAATATCCAACTAATGCCCAAATGGTCTTGAAAGCATTATATAGGGCAATCAAGACAACTACAGACAAGTGAAGGAAGAATTTACAGTACTAACTAAATTGGACTATGCCAGTCAATTTCTGAAAACAAACTTCTAGTGAGAAGTATCCAAGCCCAGACAGCTGGTCTGTTTGCATTAGTGAAATCTAAGTGATTTCCTACTCAACTTTGGTATACAATCCTCAATGATCATATTTACAAAACTTTGGAAACTTGCAAGATTAAAAAAATAAAGTACTCCTTTAAATCTTTAATTTCTTCTTAATTTATAACAAGTAATGTCTTTGAAGCTTTTCTCACAGTAGATGAAATTGTGGCTATGAACTGTGCCAAAATAACAACCAGAAAAAAAGGATCAAATTGTTACTTTTATGTTGCCGCACAAGCCTTTTGCATTTGACACCTCAAGAATAGATTGAGAGAAGGTTGGAGAAGGAAAGGAATTGTGCCATGTGCTAGTTTCCTATCAATACCATAACAAACTATACTAGTTTAGTGTCTTAAAACATTAAAGATTTATTTTCATATAGTGTTTGAGGCCTGAAGTCGAAAATTAAGTTAGCAAGGATGTGTTCCTTTTGAAGTTCCAGGAAAGAATCCTTCTCTTCCTTTCTTGCCTCCTCTGGCTTAGAGGAACTGCCAGCCACTCCTTGCCATTCCTAGTTTTATGGACACATCATACCAATCCCTGCCCTGAATTTTCAATCACATTTTCTTCTGTGTGTGTGTGTGTGTGTGTGAGAGAGAGAGAGAGAGAGAGAGAGAGAGACAGAGAGAGACAGAGAGACAGAGAGATCTGCTCTCTATGCTTAATATCCTTCTGCCTTTCCCTTATAAGAACTGATAAATTTACATTTATGGAATCCTTCCAGGATAAACTCCCTCTCCAAATCCCAAATTTAATCATATCTTTCATCACATAAGGCAAAATTCACTCTTTTGTCAGATAAGGCAACAGTATTTCCAGGGCCCGGGGAATAAGATGTGAACATATCTTTGGGGTCACCATTCAGCCTGAAATAAAGTCACAAACCATTAATAAAATGATCAGGGGTTTCGTTATGCTTGGGTATTCATATGTATGATATGGACAACACATCAAAACTCAGTCAGGTTGGGATGGAATAATATTAGTCTCTATGTTTCTATAATATGCAACCTCCAAGCACAGAAGGAAATCTATCCCAACAATATGGACCCTAAGGAGACCATAAACCCCGATGTACATTTAAGCCAGGGTAACAGGAAGATGATGAACAAGGCAGAATCTCCAAGAAAGCAGAGAAGAACCTGTCAGAGAGAGGAGTTTACATTAAAGAAAGAGAACAGGCTTCCAGTTCCTATCCCAAAACTGATCATGTTTGCCCTCCAGTGATTCAATTGTTTGGCCCAAATCTTCTTCACAGAATATATTGCATCAGACATGCTATTCTTTCTTATTATTGTATTTGAGATGTTTTGCAGTCAGATATTTCACCTTGTAGTAGATGAAGAACTATATCTTCAGTCATATGGAGGATCATATGGAGCTGGATCTCAGCTCTGTAGAGTAGCAGATTTGTGTGTGGTGTTTGTTAAAAAAAATTCCAGGAAGCACCCCTAAGAGTATTCCAAAATCCTCTATCTTGCCTAATACTCCTCCTTTTTTGTCAATTGTTTTAGTTTGGATAGAGATGCTTCTTAAAACACAGTAGCCATCTTGGACAATAGAAGGATGCTGCATAGTTAAAATGGCATACATTTAAAATATTTCATGCTTATCTAAACATTTGGTAATTCCATGCACTTTATACATATACACACATATGTTGTTGTTATTAGGCACCATCTAGTCAGTATCTGACTCACAGTGTACAACAGGCAAAACACTATTGTCAGTGCTTCTCTATTATTCACAGGGTTTTCAATGGCAGATTGGTTTTTAGGCGTGGGTTGCTGGGTCCATCTCCCAATACACACATATATTTGTGTTAACTAGTATTACGATTCAACAAATACATGCTCCTTGAGATAAGTATGTAAACCTATTGATTATACATTAGATAAATAACATGTTTTTTTTTTCTAGTAGAATATGAGCAAACTTAAGCTGAATCTTTTAGTATGCATGTGAAGTTTTGCTTGGCCTCCTCCGACCTGGGCTAAGTTGGAGAAGAGTCCAACTTAGGTTCCCATTGCTTCTGTAGTTTCCTTCTTAGGGTAAAGACATGTAGGAAACACCGAATCTGCCAAGAAACAGAAGGCCAACCAAGTGCAGAAAAGGTCAAACATAACCAGCCCAACGATAGCCAAATCTCACCCAATCTGGAGAGGTATAAATGGGAAATAAGTAATTCTTATTTTTGATCTGTGATATTTTACTTTAATCCCTCAGAATTATTATAGCACACTTCTAATACATATTTTAACAGAGTAAATTCTAAGGTAGGAAAATGTATTTACATTTTATGGATGAAGAAACTGAGATGAAGAAGAAATAATTTTCCAAAGTTACATATATAGGAAAGATGGAAGCAGAACTCAAAACCAGATAATCCATTTCTATCCATAAATTATGCCTTTACTTCAGTTTTGAAATCCAGTAAAAATTTTGTTTTTAAAGAGATAAACTTTTTTATTTAAGTTGAATTGCTTCATTTATTCTTCAACCTAATCTAATCATAACTCTTAACAACTTTGTGTGTTGATATTGTGGTCACTATTTTATGAGTGAAGATGTTGTTGTTGTTGTTGTTGTTGTTAGGTGCCATCGAGTCGGTATCCTACTCAGCGACCCTCACAAGGTTTTCAATGGCTGTCTGTTTCTGGATTGCCTTGGGAGTGGATTGCCAGGTCCTTCTCCCACTTTTGCAGTGCTGGGAATTGAACTCGGGATCTCAGAGACTGCAGGGCAGTGCTCCACCAACTGAGCTAAATCCCAGCCCATGAGTGAAGATAGCATAGGAATAAACAAGAAGTAGATATATAGAGCTCAATGAGCTATGGTGGATTGAATACAGATGTGGTCAGTATAATCTGGTCAGGAAATAGAGCATTGTCAGGACCTCAGAGTGCTCAACTGGCTACATCCCAATTTATCTGACCCTAAAGTATTTCTTATATTACTGTAGTGTTATCAGCTGATTATATGGCTCTCATCTGTGTAACACAGTCACATTACTCCCTAACTGTATAAAACCAACCTAAGTAACTACATAATCTATGTAACCAATTTATGAAAATATCAGTTACATAGTTATTAATTCAGTCATGTACCTGACTCAAGTCACAGTATTTTCAGTCAGATCATATAGTTGTGAAAGCTGGACATTGAATAAAAGAGACTGGAGAAGAATTGGTGTTTTTGAATTATGGTATTGGAGATCAATATTGAATATACCATGAGCTGCCAACAGATTTGTCCTAGAAGAAATGCGGCCAGAGTGCTCCTTGGAAGCAAGGACGGCTACACTGCATTTTACATATTTAGGACATGTAGTCAGGAGGGACCAATCACTGGAGAAGGACATCAAGTTTGGGAGAGTAGCCGGTCAACCAAAGAAAGGAAAACCCTCAACTAGATGGATTGACACAGTGTCTTCAATAATGATCGTAAACATAAATAAGATCATGTGCCCGGCACAGAAATAGGGAGTGTTTTATTCTGTCCTACATAGGGTTACTATGAGTTGGACTTGATTTGATGGCTCATAACAAAAACACCAATGTAACACTAAAATTATATTCTTCGTTGGTAGATTTTGGGCATATTATAATTGGACTCAAAAGTCTGTAACATTTTACATTCAGGTTCCTTTCCTTGACAAAATTGTTTGCAGTGTGTACATGAATTTACATATATCTCATTTGTTCAGTTTTACCACTGAATAATATCATATTATACAAATAGGCCACATTTAATTTATTTATTGTACAGTAATAGACATTTAAACTTTAATTTTTACTACAAATAATGTTCCCATATACAAGTATGCACCAAATATCTCTATGTACTATACACCTAGAAATAATATGATTAAATCATAGAGTATGCATGACCTCAACTTACCAAAATGATTTCTGTAATAATGGTACCAATATACTCTTACTTGAGTATTGTAGGAGAGTTCTTATTAGACAGGGGTCCCCAGAGAAAAGGAACCAATATGATATAGATGCAAAACCGGAAACAATCATCAGCTATTGGAAAACACATGAGGGTCACTATGAGTCTGACCTAACTAGACAGCACCTAACCACAATGACAATAACAACAATAACATCAACATAGTTATATTAGGACATTTGTTACAGAAATTGCCCATCCAATTATGGAAGCTAAAAGTGTATGACCTGCCTTGTGCAAGCTGGAAATTCAGGAAAGCCAGTGGTGTAATTCAGTTTAAGCTCAATGGCATGAGAACAACTGAGCCCATTTTATAGCTCCGGCAGCCTGAGAGCCAGAGAATCTACCATGATGGCCAAATGCAGGAGAAGATGAGGAGCCCCTGCCCAGGAGACAGTGAACTCCCTTTCCTTGGCATTTTTGCTCTATCCAGGCCCTCAAAAAATCAGAAAATCCCTGCTCTCATTGACGAGGGCAGATCTTCTTTACTCAGCTAACTGATTCTACTAATTTTTTCCGGAAGCATCCTCACACATATACCTAATAATAGTATTTTATTGATTCCCTGGGGGACCCCTTCATCCAGTCTGTTCAACACATGAAGGTAGCCACCATGCTGATGCACTCTCTCCTACTGTTGATAACTTAATTTTAATCATTTATCAATTTGATTTTAATTTTGTATTTTATCAAAGACTTTGGGCCATTTCAATGTCTTACTTAGTGAAGCTGGTGATTCAAGTTCCTTCCCTATTTCTCTTTCCTTTTCTTTCTTTTTTTTCTCACCAGTATTGAGGATTGAACCCAGGGCCTCACACTTGCATGCTTTGCAAATGCTGTACCCTTGCACTGGACCCCCAGCTCATTGTTTTTACTTTTTGAGACAGGGTCTCACTAAATTATGCAAACTGTCTCTGGTCTCAAAATTGTCATCTTCCTGCCTCTACCTCCCTAGTTACTAGGATTACAGGTGTGCGTCACTGCGCCCAGCTCCCTTGCCTGTTTTCTTTTATCAGGATGTGTGTCTTTCTCCAACTGGTACATGAAAATCTTTATTTACTTTGATAGAGTCCTTTTAAGAGATATGTACTGAAATATATACTCCCATTTCACAATTAGCATTTCTATTCTGAGAGATTTCTTAATTAAAAATTTCTCTTTTAATAGATTCAAATTTATTGATCTTTTCCTTTGTGATTACCCTTTTGTTTGTCCCATGTAAGAAATCTTTCTGTCTTAAAGCCTTTAATGCATTATTTTACCTTGCACTATCTATAGCTTTTATAATTTTTCCTTTTGCAATTAGATCTACATTCCACCTGCAATGCATTTGGGTAGATGGTCTTAGGTACTGCATTCTGTCTCTCTCTTTCTCTCCCCCTCCTTTTATTTCCTGTAGGACTATCCAGCTTTCTAGGCATTAGTTATTGAAAGTTCTTGTCTTTCCCTGTGATCTGCAATATGTTCATCCTTTGTCCTAAATTCAATGTTTACATATGAATAAGTCAGCTTTGGGGTTCTCAAATTTTCCCCAGGATTCCATTTACCTCTTGCTTCAAAACACCGAAAATTAAACTATAGCTTTGTTATTCATCACAGTATCTTCCTTTTTCTCCTTTTCTATGTTTTTTAACTATCTTCAGTCTTTTACATTTCAATATAAATGGTGAATCACTCTGTCAATCCCCACCAAAAGAAGTTGTGGTTTTCACTGGAATTTCATTGATAATTTGGACAAGAATATGAAACAGTACAACTTTTATTCTTTCAATCTATGAACATGAAATATTTCTCTTATATGTAAGTTTACTTCAATAAAGTTTTATGCTTCTTGTGTAAAGCTATTGCGCATTTTTCTTCACATTAGGAAACTGATATACTTATAGCTATATACACTAAGGAAAGATAATTAAGATTTAACAGTATATACATCTCAGCTGGGAGTTTAATAATAGTGTCACAACACATATAATGCCTACAACCATACCACTGTGGTGTCCAACCCCGTCAGATCTAGGAAGCTAAGTAGGATAACGCCTGGTTAGTACTTGGACAGGAGACCGCCTGGGCACACCAGGTGCTGTAGGGTTGGGAGGCAGACCCGGAAACCCACTCCCAAAAACACACAGCCATTGAAATCTCTGTGAATAGCAGAGAAGCACTGACAATAGCAGTTTCATCTGTTGGACACCAAGTCAACACTATCTAACCTCAGCAACAATACATATAATAACCCATGTGGACAAATCAGTCCTAGAAATACTTCTGAGGATGTCTAATTTCCTTTGATGCATGTTTTAAGGAATTTATATGGACCCTGAAGGGAACATCAACAAAAAATAGAATAACATTATTAACAATTACTATAGTTACTGAAACTATTTTAAGCTTAATTTTCAGGTAATAAAGATATACCATGGCTTTTGTGGTCTGTATAAAAGTCCTCATAAAATCATTTTTTCTGTATCTTCCAGTTAAGGAATGCTAATCCTTCATATTTGGAGTCAGATGTTATCTCTTCAAGAAGAATTATTCCTTTACTTCTGCATCAGGAAGCCTAAGCAAATGCACCACTTTGTCATCAAGGTTAGCACAAAGTGCGTGAATTTACTAGTAGAATTAGAGGTTTATATACCATATCTTCAATACATTATTTATATATATAGTAATAACTATAAAACTAAAAATGGTTTTTTACCTCTTCTTATTCTATCTTCAGATAGAATTATTGGCATAATCCTAGCATTAATTGATCTATGTTGTGCTCAATTGATCTGAACTTCTCATTGTTCATGTGCCATTCTAAACTATGTACAGCTCCTGGAATATGCATTTAAGTCCTTTCATGTCAATTCCTGATACTTAAGCTTTTTTATTCTTTGGATAATGAGAAATATTGTTCACATTCTGCTTTATAAACTAATAGTAGAAAGATTAATATGCATACAATTAGTCAAAAATGAATGGTAAATATGTACTCTGTAAAAGGCAGTATTGTAAATTTTGTTGTTATGGTTGTTTTAATAGCTTTTAAAGACTTTTTTTCAATACTGGAGGATTGAACTTAGGCCCTCACACATGCTAAGCAAGGGCTCTTCCACTGAGCTGCACCCCCAGCCACTTTTTACATTTTTTTGTGTGTTTTGATACAAGGCCTCAATAACTTGCACAGGCTGCCTCTGGCCCTCAAACTCACAATCCTCGTGAATCAGCCTCCCGAGTTTCTGGAATTACAAAAGTGTCCTCCAGCATATCACAGTACTAGGCCCTTGTCTCTTTTGTAATCTTGCTTTTTAAAGAAAAATTGTTCCTAATTTTGATGGACTTCAATTTATTGATATTTTGTTTATGGTTCATTATATGACTATTATTCAAATTTATGCACCCACCACCAAGGCCACAAATGAAGAAAGAGAAGACTTCTATCAGCTTCTGCAATCTGAAATAGATCAAACATGCAATCAAGACACACTGATAATCACTGGTGACTGGAATGCAAAGGTTGGAAACAAAGAAGAAGGCCCAGTAGTTGGAAAATATGGTCTTGGAGACAGAAATGAAGCTGGAGATCGCATGATAGAATTTTGTCAGACCAATGACCTTTTCATCGCAAATACATTTTTTCAACATCATAAACGGAGACTATACACATAGACTTCACCAGATGGAACATAGAGAAATCAAATTGACTACATATGTGCAAAGAGACGATGGAAAAGCTCTGTACAAAATGTCAAAACAAGACCAGGTGCTGACTGTGGATCAGACCATCAACTTCTCATATGCAAGTTCAAACTGAAGCTGAAGAAAATTAGAACAAGTATACGAGAGCCACGGTATGATCTTGAGTATATCCCACCTGAGTTCAGAGACC
>VMDO01024858.1:0-29104 GCA_007922755.1 Pedetes capensis | reverse complement strand
GGGGGAGGCTCCAGGAAGCTCCCTGGGAAGGTGGCTTGGGCTAAATGGTGGCCCCCAAAAGGTGTGGAATCCTAACCCTTGGCACCTCAGAAGGGGGCTGGCTTGGAAATGGGTTCCCTGCAGGTGCCCAGTGACAACAGGGTCCCAGTGAGATGGGGTGGGCTGCAGCTGAACAGGACCCTGTTCTTAGAGGACAGGACACAGACGCAGGGGGAGGACACAGGCAGCAACAGGGGCAGGGGTCTGGGGCGAGGCCAAGGCAGTGACAGGAGCCCGGGCTGGGTCCTCCCCAGAGCCTCGGGCCCCAGGACTTCGAGGGAACAAATGTCTGGGTCAGGGAGGCCCCAGGGCCTGGCGCCTGCTGGCCAAGCTCTGCCACTCCACTCGCGGCAGCAGCAACTCCTGAGCCAGGTTCCTGTCTTGGGAAGCCTGAGAAAGTCGCCCTGGGAAGCTCAGCAGAGGGGGCGGCTTCAGAGGCACAAAGGGGTGAAAAGCGCAGAGACACAACGCCCGCAACGCCCACAACGCCCACAACGCCCGTGATCTCGTTCTGTTTTCTGTTGTTCTGCAGTCCTGGGGGGTGGGGGTTGAACCCAGGGCCTCCTGCACTGCTGAGCCACACCGCAGCCCCCTTTGCGTTGCGCATGCCGCTTCTGGCCTCAAACTGAGATCCTCTACCTGAGCCCCAAGTGCTGGGATGGCAGGCGGAGCCGCCAGGTCTGGCAGGGTCCCTGGGTCAGGTTCACTTCATTTTTAACCCCTCCTCTCACTTACAGCCTGCAGCTGTAGCCCTGTGGCATCCGATCCCATCAGATCTTGGAAGCTAAGCAGGGTCTGGCCTGGTTAGTACCTGGATGGGAGACCTCCTGGGAACACCAGGTGCTGTAGGCTTGGGAGAAGGACTTGGCAACCCCCTCCCAAAAATCAATCTGCCATTGAAAACCCTATGCACAGCAGAGAAGCACTGACAATAGTGTTCCCCCTGTTGTACAGAAGGTCGCTATGAGTCGGATACGGACTCTACGGCACCTAACAACAACAACAACAATCTCACTTACACGCCATTAGAAACCTCACATAATACTCTCACTTCCAAGGATGAACCGTGTCCCTTTACCTACGAGGTTCAGGCTTTAAATCTCAAGCAATGCACAAACGTCAAGAGGAATCTGGTCATTTCATCATCACTAAGGCAACGGACAGGGCTGGGATTTAGCTCAGTTAGTAGAGCGCCGCTCTACAGTCCCTGAGATCCCGAGTTTGATTCCCAGCACCGCAAACACGGGAGAAGAACATGGCAATCCACTCCCAAGGCAATCCCGAAGCAGTCAGCCATTGAAAACCCTATGAGGGTCACTATGAGTCAGACACAACTTGATGGCACCTAACAACAACATGGGAGAAGGATGTGGCAATCCACTCCCAAGGCAATCTTGAAACAATCTGCCATTGAAAACCCTATGAGGGTCGCTATGAGTTGGACTCGACGGCATGGCACCTAACAACAACAACAACAACAACAACAACAACAACAACAAGGCACCGGGCCACGTAGGGGCTCCCATGGCCGTCCCTCTCCCTGCCTTTGCCCTGCCTGCAGGCAAACTGGGCACGCGGGAGAAGGAAACCCTTTCTTCTGCCCTCTTAGGGTTAGTGATTGGAGGCCTGTGAATTAACCTGACTGCGAGGTGCTAGCAAGAGGAAGGAGAGATCTTTATCCACGTGCTATGTGTGGGAGTTTACAGGAAATGTGAGTCAAGGATGTCAGAGTTGGGGCTTATGTTCCTCTTAACTGGGGAGGGGAGCAGAGAAGAGCATTTATGGGAAGGAGGTGGCTTCTAGGAAAGAAAATGGCCCTTAGGGTGCAGATGGTCAGATAGCTTTGTGACAATATCTTCCCTGATCTGACCTGCAGGGAGTTTATGGCAGCTGTCTTCCTGGGAAGGCCTCCTTCCAGGCAGGTAACGGAGTTTAGGGAAAAGCCCTCTTTTTCTTTTCTTTTCTTTTTTTTTTTTTTTTGCGGTACTGGGGGTTGAACCCAGGGCCTTGTGCTTGCATGCTCTGCACGTGCTGGACCAGTGAGCTGAGCCCCCAGCCCATTTTTTTACTTTTCTTTTTTTGTTGAGACAGGGTCTCGCTAAGTTACACAGACTGCCTCTGGTCTGGAACTTGCGATCCTCCTGCCTCTGCCTCCCGAGCTGCTGGGATGACAGGCGTGCGCCACTGCACCCAGCTATGATTTGCATTTTTACAAAACATTCCTAAGAGCTAGGAGTGCTGGCTCTCACCTGCTACCCTGGTGAAGGCAGGCGGCTGGGACAGGAGGGCTGTGATTTCCAGGCCAGCCTGGGCTACAGAGTGAGAACCTGTCTAAAGAAAAACAAAACAAAACAAACACAAAAAACATTACCAACAGTCATTGTTTTCTGGAACTGTGTAAGCCTCTTTCATAGAAATCTGCCCTTGAGTGGCTCAGATACTTGAGCATGTCCTCAAGGCTGGGGACTCAGGGCGTGATTAAGGCAGCAGATAGCAGTCTGTGTCCTAGGGCTGGGGAAGCTGCAGGAAGCAGGCCTGTCACCAGACAGTCAGGGTCTCAGCCTGCTGCTTGACTTCCTTTGCCTTTTAAAGGAAAATGTTGTTAGGTGCCATGGAGTTAGTATCCGACTCATAGCGACCCTGTGTACAACAGGGGAAACACTATTGTCAGTGCTTCTCTGCTGTTCATAGGGTTTTCAATGGCGGATTGTTTTTTGGGAGTGGGTTGCTGGGTCCTTCTCCCAAGCCTACAGCCCCTGGTGTTCCCAGGTGGTCTCCCATTCAAGTACTAACCAGGCCCCACCCTGCTTAGCTTCCAGTATTTGATGAGATCGGATGGGATAGGGCTATGGCTGCAGGCATTAAAGGAAAATTAGGAACAGAAATTGGTGACAGAAACTTACAGTTTGGGGAGACTGGGACAAGAACACAGCTCTTGAATTCCCTTTGGCTTCCCTGGGGCAGCCCCACCTCTCACAGGGAACAGGAAACTGAAAAGCCCAAGGAAACCCCGGAGTGTGCAGGTGTAGCCGCAGGCCAGCCTACCGAGAACTGCGGGCCTCGCTCCTGGGAACTTCCCTTCCCTCCCAGTCTGTCCTGTAGGCAGGCAGCCCTGGGCCACCGGGTCCTTCTGCCTCAGCCCCCGGAAAGTCCCCTCCCCTGGGCCCCTGAGAGCAGTGAGGAGCCGCAGTGCCTGCTCAGGGCTTCGTCTCAGGGGTAGCCCAGGGGGCCAGGCAGAGGGGGGAGAGCAGCGGGCACTGGGGCCGGGCCAGGGGCTTCTTAGGGACAGAGCTCAGAGGAAGACTGGTCCAGAGTCCCCTGGGGCTGAGGCCTGGGGCCGGGACCCCACCCAGCCAGGGCTGGGAAGTCTTTTCTGTGCGTGGAGTCAGACCTGCCAGGCTCCGGGCCTGAGTCACAGCGGCCCAACACACAGGAACCTGGGAAGCCTCGAAGGAGAAAGGCAAGGGGCTGAGAAACTTTTTTTTTTTTTTTTTTTGCGATACTGGGGTTGAACCCAGGGCCTCGCGCTTGCATGCTCTGCAAGTGCTGGACCACTGAGCTGCACCCTCAGCCCACTTTTTAACTTTTTGAGACAGGGTCTCGCTAAATTACACAGATTGCCTCTGGTCTCCAACTTGCGATCCTCCTGCCTCTGCCTCCCGAGCTGCTGGGATTACAGGCGAGTGCCACCGTGCCGGGCAGAAACATGTTTTAAAAATGCTCCACTCCCCCAGGAATCAGAGCCAACCAAGGACAGAGGGGCGGGAGTGTCTCCACCGATGTCTCCATTGATCAGACCGTAAGGACTGTAGATGTCGGGCTGGGGATGCTGCTCCGTGGCAGAGTGTGTTCTGACCCGCCCCCGTTCCAAGCTGGGCTGATTCACTCCTCCTTAGGCAAGTTGGGGGTGCCCAGGCCCTGGAGGTCACTATCTTCATGCCAAACTTGGCGTGGGCACCAAAAGAAAAAAGAAGTAAATATTAAAGACATCACAGTTTGAGAGCCTTGGGAAAACCAGTCCTGAGTCCTGCCAGGGAAGTATGAACCAGAGCAGCCTCATGGAGGCAATTACACAAGATCTGTGGATTTCCAAGGGGGTTGCCTTTTGTTTTGTTTTGTTTTGTTTTGAGACAAGGTCTTGCCATTTAGCCTAGGCTGGTCTGGAACTCACTGTCAGTCCAGGCTGGCCTCAAACTCACAATCCTGCCTCAGCCTCCTAGGTGCTAGGACCACAGGTGTGTACCAATACACCCACCTACAGCCCTGTGGCATCCAATCCTGTCAGATCTTGGAAGCTAAGTAGGGTTGGGCCTGGTTAGTACTTGGATGGGAGACCGCCTGGGAACACCAGGTGCTGTAGGCTTGGGAGAAGGACCCAGCAATCCACTCCCAAAAATCAATCCACCACTGAAAACCCTATGAACAACAGACAAACACCAACAATATATAGTGTTTCACCTGTTGCACATAGGGTCACTATGAGTCAGATATGGCCTCGACGGCACCTAACAACAACCATTACGCCCAGCTGCAGTATGTTATTATTATGACTACTATTACCTATTTTTCCAGTGCTGGGGATGGAACCCAGGGCCTTGCTCAAGCTAGGCAAGCACCATACCACTCAGCCACGTCTTGAGCCTTTGAGTTACCTTTTAAAATTGGCTTTGAGCTGGGCACCATGGAGTGCGCCTGTAACCTCAGCTACTGCGGAGGGACGTGGAGGCAGGAGGCAGCTAGGTAATTCATCAAGACCTTAACCCCCAAAATAAATGGATAAATAAATAAAAGGGCTGAGAGTGCAGCCCAGTGCCAGAGCACTTGTAACATGTGTGCGAGAAGGGCCGGGCGCAGTGGCGCACGCCTGTCATCCCAGCGTCTCGGGAGGCGGAGGCGGGAGGATCGCAAATTCGAGACCAGAGGCGGTCTGCGTAACTTAGCGAGACCCTGTCTCAAAAAGTAAAAAAAAAATGGGCTGAGGTACAGCTCAGTGGTCCAGCACTTGCAGAGCATGCAGGCACGAGGCCCTGGGTTCAACCCCCAGTACCGCAAAAAAACAAAACAAAACAAAACAAAAACACGTGTGTGACGCCTGGAGTTCAACTCCTAAGTACAACAACAACAACAACAAAATAACAAAAAACCAAAATGTTTTTTTTTTTTTTTTTTTTTGGCAGTACTGGGGGGCTGAACCCAGGGCCTCAAGACTTTGCAAACACTCTACCCCAGATAGCTTTTTAAAAAACCTGTGACAAGGTCTCACTAAATTACAAAGGCTGCCTCTGGCCTTGAACTTGAGACCCTCCTGCCTCCACCTCCAACTCACTGGGATTATAGGCAGACACCACCGTGCCCAGCCCTCTTTTAATTCTCAGTTGACATATAATTCATAGCCAGGTGCAGTGGCGCACGCCTGTAATCTCAGCCAATCAGGAGGCAGAGGCAGGAGGATCTCAAATTCGAAACCAGTGGCTGTCTGCATAATGTAGCGAGACCCTGCCTCAAAAAGTATAAAAGGGCTGGGTGTGCAGCTCAGTGGTCCAGCACTTGCAAAACATGCAAGTGTGAGGCCCTGGGTTCAACCCCCAGTACTGAAAAAAAAAAAAAAAAAAAAAAACTCCAGAGAGATAACTCACATACCACAAAATCTACCCTCTTAGAGTGTCTAATTCAGTGATGTTTTTAGTATAATTATTTAGTTGTATAACTGTCACCACCCCCCAATGCCAGAACGTCCTTACCACTCCCAAATCAAACCTCATCTCCCTCCTGTCACCCCTCGCCCCTCCCCGGCTCCCATTTATCCAGTCCTTTCTGTTGCATTTGCACATGTGGGACAATTCATAGAAGAGGAGTCTTCTTTTTCTTCTAAACAAATGTGAATTTTATTAGACAGCAACACTGACACACCAACACCAGTAACGTGTCAGAATGAGGTACACGCAGTCACCAATACACAGAAAAACCTGTGTAGCTTCTGGCCTGGCAAAAAGGAAGCTGTCCTTTTTTTTTGGACTCGTTTGCTCAGGTGGACAAAGACACGCTGGGTACGTCCAGGACACTGGCACGGTTTGGACAGGAAACGTCCTCCCCAGGCTCTTGAGTCAGACGCGTGGGCCTCCGCTAGTGGCTCTGCTCTGGGGAGTTCTGGAGGCTGGGTGGTGGGCGTGGCTGGAGGACCAGGTCCCACGGGCAGGCCTTTGAGGCTTCCCTCTGGGCCCCAGTCCCACTCTTCCCACACCATGGGGCTCTGCCCAAGCATACGGGCTGAGCAACCGCAGGCCGAGCCCTCTGACACCAGGAGCCCAATAGATCCTTCCTCACATTAAGCCTTCCTCACATTAAGCCATTTCTGTCCGCTATTTTGTCACAGTGACAGAACCATAAGCAGCACAGACACACACCTGAGAGTTAGCTGGTGAAGCAAAACCTTCCATTAGCCTAAGGAGTCACTACCAGGAAACCGGGGAGATGAGCCTGTGGGGCCACAAGGCGGGACATTGCACAACCACCAGGAAGAGCCGTGGATCCTGGCTTCTGACGCGGAAGGGCTGGGCAACGCGTTACAGAATGAAAATCGCTTGTTCTGGGAAGTGCTGGCTGCGGCCCCACGGGTGCGATCCAGCCACGGGTCGACCCGCTTCAGGCGCACGGATGCCACGGTGAAGAGTGGAATTGCCGGGCCTGGTCTACCCCGTGCCTCAGGACCCTTTTGCTTCTTCACAGTGCCATGTGTTTTGCCCACGGCAGGAATGCATACCTATTTATGAGGCTGTGACTCAGGGACTCTTGCGTGCTAGCCAGGTGTTCTACCACGGAGCTACACTTACAGACCTGGAACGTACTTTTTTATAAACCGGAAATAAAGGCTGAAGCAGACACGAGAAAACAAAACCCCAAACAGCAGAAGAAAGAAAACCACTGGCCAGGTGCGGTGGCGCACGCCTGTCATCCCAGCTGCTCAGGAGGTGGAGGCAGGAGGATCGCAAGTTCGAGACCAGAGGCAGTCTGCATAACTTAGCGAGACCCTGTCTCAAAAGAGTAAAAAAAAAGAAAAAAGAAAGGCTGGGGGTGCAGCTCAGTGGCCCAGCATTTGCAGAGTGTGCAGGCGTGAGGCCCTGGGTTCAACCCCCAGTACAGCAAAAAAAAAAAAAAAAACCACTGAGGAAGTTGATCCAAAAGCGTCGCCTGAGGTCTAAGTCAGAGCCTCTGGACCACAGGCACTCCCAGTCCAGAGGTGCCTTCCGCACATAACCCAAGTACACAGCAGGATCCTGCCACCCTGGTCTGTTTGCTCCCAGGCCTCTGGGCTTTTCTCTCTAGGCTTTGACAAGGCCACGGAGCCCCTTTCGTGGCAGGAATATTTGGCGCTTTCCTCAGAGAAGCTACCTGGTGGACCCTGCTAATTTCTCTGATTTCTTCCTCTCGGCCAAAATTCCTCCAGCTTTGGCACTGAGGCCCTGGTCTGGGCTGAACTGTGGCCCCCAAATTCAGATGCTGAAGCCCAACCCCCAGGACCTTGGAACATGGCTGTGTTTAGAGACGGGCCCTTTTAAGAGGTGACTCAGGGCGAAGGACGCCATCAGGCAGGATCCTAATCCAATAGAACTGGGGTCTTTATAAAAAGGGGGAGACGGGGAGCTCCCCAGCTCTTTCTGGGCTCTCTTCTGGTTACCTTTGCTTTCATTTTTCCCCTCACTACTATGGCTTGGGCTGGGATTTAGCTCAGTGGGTAGAGTGCTGCGCTGCAATCTCTGAGGTCCCGAGTTCAATTCCCAGCAGCGCAAAAATGGGAGAAGGACCTGGCAATTCACTCCCAAGGCAATCCCCAAACAATCAGGCATTGAAAACCCTATGAGGGTCGCTATGAGACGGACATGACTCCGACGGCACCTAAAACAACAACAACTATGGCTTTTCTGAATGTTCAAAATTAAACTTCCAGTCTTGTTTAAAATAAGTAGACAAATAAAAAGGGGAAATCGGGCAGTGCAGATATGCAGGGCAGATGGTGAGAAGAGCCAGGGTCCCTCATCCCTGTTGGGATGGCCTTCTTTGCTCTTCTTTTTTTTTGAGACAGGGTCATGCTAAGTTACACAGACTGCCTCTGGTCTCGAACTTGCAATCTTCCCACCTCCGCCTCCCGAGCCGCTGGGATGACAGGCGTGCATCACCGCGCCCGGCTGTCCCTCAACTTCTAACTCTTCTGTCTCCATTAGACACCAGCCCTCCTTGCCCTGGTGCCACCGTCCCTCCTTTCTGGCTCTGTGGAGCCTCGTGCAGGTGACCTGGCCAGGCCTGCCCCTCCCTGACAGCCGCCTGTGCCGCACCACGGCCTCGCCTCGGGACTCAGCATGTTGCAGCCTGTGCGGGAATCTCCTTCCTCTCTGGATCATCTGGGAACCTGTTTTCCCTCCATTCTCCCTGCGTCACCCCTGGGCGGGGGCTGTCAGAACTGTGCAGGGCGTGTCAGGGTCTCCTCCGCCCCGCCCTCGCTGTGCCCCCGGGGCTCCTCCCCGAGGCCCGCAGCCCCGGACATCAGCGGAATTCTCATTCCTGGGCTGCGGCTGGGGAAGGCGAGGTGCAGGGCTCAGGTCACATAGCAGCTGGTGACGGGTGCAGGTCCCTGAGTGAGCTGGCTGAGGGTGGCGAGGGGCGGCCACCCAGCCCTCCGCTTGGGCGGGAAGGCCAAGGTGCGGGAAGGCGCAGGCATTTCCTGTGGGCTCAGCAGTGCTCCCACCTCCTCCCCCCACGCCTGCCAGGTCACCACTCCTGTCACAGCCTCCGGGAGGCCCCGCCCAGAACGCTTGCTTTGTCTCAAGGTCTTAGGTGCCTGAGATCACGGGGTCCCATGGCCTTTTCTTTTTTTTTTTTTTGGTACTGGGGTTGAACCCAGGGCCTCGCGCCTGCATGCTCTGCAAGTGCTGGACCACTGAGCTGTGCCCCCAGCCCAGTTTTTTTTACTTTTTCAGATAGGGTCTTGCTAAGTTACGCAGACTGCCTCTGGTCTCGAACTTGTGATCCTCCTGCCTCCACCTCCCAAGCCGCTGGGATGACAGGCGTGCACCACCCTGCCCGGCCCCACGTCCCTTTTCAGGCACCTGCCCCGTGGGTCGGCAGAGGAGGCCATGACCTGAGACAGAAGCCCTTTCATGCAGCTTGGGCCTCACACCCACCCGTCCCTCAGGCCAGGCCGATCTGTCAGTGTCTTTGCCTGACTCTGCCACCCCCTCAGGCCTCCACCTTGCCCCCTGCCTTCTGCCTGCAGCCTTACTGCCTGGGGGAGCCCCCATCCTCCCTTGAACCCGGCTCCTCCTGGGCCAAGCAGGGAGCAGGCTACAGCTCGGCCACTTTCTGTTCCCTGAGAAATGCCCTCCAAGTTCCCCTGTGAGCACCCTCCTGTCTCCCCCCCCCCCCCTCTTGCTCCCCAGCCTTCCTCTGCAGTTGGCGGGGCTCCCAGGCACTCAGTCATCCACACTTTAGTGAGAATAAGCTGACTCTGCTCTCAGGGAGACAGGCGGCCCATTCAGGGAGAAGGCAAGGCCCTGGCACTGGGAGCGGCAGGAATTTCCAGGCCAGCAGGACTAGGCGGGGCAGGATGGGCGGCCTGAGGTTTTCTGGAGAAGCCCTAGAGGTGACGGTGTCTGTGGCACGGTTGGCCAGAGACCCCCACGGGCTCCTCACCACTCCCAGGTCTGCCCAGGAACGGCTCCCTCCAGGGACCCTGCTTCTATTCTTTTTTTTTTTTTTTTTTGGTATTGGGGTTGAACTCGGGGTCTCCCACCTGCATGCTCTGCAAGTGCTGGATCACTGAGCTGCATCCCCAGCCCGTTTTTTTACTTTTTGAGACAGGGTCTCGCTAAGTTATGCAGACTGCCTCTGGTCTCGAACTCGCAATCCTCCTGCCTCCACCTCCCGAGCCCAGCCGCTGAGATTACAGGCGTGGGCCACCACGCCCGGCTCCTGCTTCTATTCTCATCCTGTTCCCATGGCCGGGGTGGCAGCTCCATGTGCGGCAGGTCATCTGCTCTCGGTGAGCCGGTGCAAGCTGCAGGGCACTGTCCCGTCCACCTCGGCCAGCGTGGCCCCCGGGGGCCTTGTTCTCCGTGTCCCCCCAGTGGCCGCCCAGCCCAGCGCTGCAGCGTGAGCCTGTTAGCGACGAAGCCCCCAGGTCCTCAGGGTGGAGCTGAGCAGAACCTCATCGCGGGCTGGCTGCTCGGGCTGTGGAGAGGGCCCCGCCCCCAAGTCTGGGTCCTTACGTCCTCTGCTTGCCCTGCTCCCTGCTACCCATGAGGCGCTTGTCCACTTGCCAAGTAAGTGCTTGCTGAGCCCCACAGCATGCCGTGTGGTCAGAGCCTGGGCTGCAGACAGTGAATGACTTGTGGGCCCTGGCTTCCAGGAGGACACAGGTGAACGGGTAGCTGCCCCACAAAGGAGGCCTGGGCAGCCCAGGGGGGACGTGGCCAGCAAGCTGGGCCTCAAGGCAGGAGAGGCAGCGCCTGGGCACAGGGAGCTGGCGGGGTGGGTGTGGGTGGCCGGTCCGGGATGAGCCAGTGCTGGGCGGGGCCTGGGAGAAGACATTCGTCAGCAAATCGCCTCGGGGGCAGCCAGGCTCTGGATGAGGTCTTCCTGGGAGTCTCCATGGAAGGTGGAGAGCCAACGCCATGAGGTCACAGAGGCCCAGGCCGGAAGCCCCACCGTGGGCTACGGCCCGGACTTCCTGGGATGTCTGCTGGGAGGAGCCGGGGCCAGGTGACCCTGCTCCCAGGTTGGCCAGAAGGCCTGGTGGGACAGCACAGAGCCAGGCAGTACTGACCCCCAGGGTGTGGCCAGCAGTCACCCCAAGTGCCTGCAGCCGACGCTGGACCCCAGTGCCCAGGCGCTCCCCGGCTGGGGATTCTGCCAGGCTGAGCTGCCCACTGCCCTCAGGATGGGGCTGCTTCTGCCTACCGGTGGCTGAATCCACGCTGTCTCTGAAGGCTGGGCCTGGGGGTGACCAGGTAGGGCCCCTTCCCACGTGGCCACCCTGGTGGCTCGCACATCCGCAGACCATAGGTCAGAGCAGAAAGGGCCAGAGAGCCTGGCTCAGTCCCCACTCCTGGAGAGGTCGGCAGGCAGGGAGCACTGCTGGATCCTCGCCTGGGCGAGGCCACCTCCACCCGAGCCCAGGACACACTTGGGAATCTAAGAACACAGCAAGCTCAGACATGTGCTGGGGGCCCCCCAAGAACCTGCGCCTACTCAGGAAACTCACCTCAAGGCCTGCCCCTTCCTCAGCAACTGGCTCCCCACCCCAACGCTTCCACCAGCCCTGCCCCAGGCCCCAGCCCTCCCACCTCCTACCCTCTGCCCCTCAGCCCAGGACACTCCTAGCTCGATGACCTGCAGCTCCAGACCCAACTTGGCTTCAACTCTTTGCCCCCCAGATTCAGGGAGAATATTTTTCTTTACTTCTCAAAAATTGTGCGAATGTGCCGGGTGCAGTGGCGCAAGCCTGTAAACCCAGTGGGTTGGGAGGCGGAGGCAGGAGGATCGCAAGTTGGAGACCAGAGGCAGTCTGCGTAACTTAGCGAGACGCTGTCTCAAAAAGTAAAAAATGGGCTGGGGGTGCAGCTCAGTGGTCCAGCACTTGCAGAGCATGCAGGTGGGAGACCCTGGTCAACCCCCAGTACTGCAAAAAAAAAAAACAAAGTGCGAACGTGTGTGTCTGTATGACATAAAACTTCCCGGTTTAAGCCAGTTGTGCGAACGTGTGTGTGCACGCGACATAAAACCTCCCGGTTTGAGCCAGGTGTGGCGGCAACGCCTGGGACGCCAGCACTTGCGAGGCTGGGGCAGGAGGCCCACTGTGAGCGCAAGGCCGCCCTGTTCCACATACCGACCAGGCCAGCCAGGGCTGCAGAGCAAGGCCCTGCTTCTAGCACACACCTGAAAACCTCCCCCTCTTCCACTGTTTTCTCTTTGGGACAGGGCCTCACTGCAGCCCAAGCTCCTTCCCGCTCAGCGCCCTCCTGCCTCTGCTTACCAGTGCGGGGTCACAGGTCTGCACCGCCACGCCTGGCTGAGCTAAGTTAAGCATGCAGTTCAGTGGCAATAAGTACTTTTTTTTTTGGAGACAGGGTCTTGCTATATGGCTAAGCTGGTTTTGAACTCATGGTCCCCTGGCCTCAGCCTTCCCAGTAGCTGGGATCGCAGGCATGTGCTACCACATCTGGCCACTGTGTGAATGCTGCTATGCTGTATTGTTTAGAGAATGCCAAGAAAAAAATTATCTGTATGTGTTTAGCACAGACACTTTTCTCTTTTTCCCCAAGAGGTTTAATTGGTTGGTTGAATCCACAGAAGTGGGACCCACGGACAGAGAAGCAGACGGTCACTGAAACCACAGCTTAGGTGACTCGAAGGCCAGGTGTGTTCTGCAGTCCCCGAAGCCTAGCCTATACCACCCCATCACACACACCAAATATTAATGCTATCGGAGTGCAACAGCTTTGGGGCTGGAGGGGAGAAGTGAGCGGAAAGCGGGGAGCACCTGGCCGGAAAACGTTTACAGGGGGCCTGCAGCCTGCATCCTCAACAATGATGCCCCCTCCGCTCGCGGCTGGCAGACCTCTCTCAGCAGCACAGCCTCCGTGGGGTCCTGACGGCCAGAACCTTCTCCAGACACTGCCAGGCTCCCTGGGGAGACAGGAGTGAGCCGTAGGTCACGAGGGGCCCTTTGCTCCAAGGGGATGTTCGTCAGCGCTGGCCAGGCACCCGGCAGGCGCAGGGGTGGCCGCGGTGACAGCTTCTCACCAATCCCCAGCAGCCTCCGGGAGGGGTGGTCGGTGAGTCAGGGCCGGCCTGGGACGTGGGGCTGAGCTGTCCCGAGCAGCTCTCATTTTTGGGGTGTTTCAAATTCCCCTGACCAGTTACTCAGCGTGGGGCCTGAGCCTCGGCCATCCCTGCCGTCCCTGGCTGCTTGGGTGGGGCTCACTGAGTCATCGCTGTGACACCAGGAACAGCACCTGGGACTCACCAGGCCCTGAGGCGTCCAGGTCCCGACCGGCTGGTCTGCACCTCCCTCGTCTTCCCGCTCCAGCCCTCCAGGAGCTCCCATGTCTCTGAAGAAAGCCACAGGACCGGCCTCGCATGGCCGGTCCTGCCGGGCCTCCTCCCAGGGCACCAGGCTCCATGCGGCCTGCTGGCAGGGAGGCCTGCAGACCCTGTGGACCCGCTCCCTTCTGTGCACTTGCTCCCTGGCCCTTCCCACAAGCAGAGCTGGATGTGAGCTCCCTGACGACACTGTTGGCTCTTGGACAAGGCTCAGTGCACAGCGCAGGGCCTGGCACAGGGCTTGGGCTCAGTGAATACTGAATGAGCCACAGATACTGAAGTCTCAGGCACGGAGGATCAGTGTAAACAGTCGGCACACACTGTGTGCCTGCAGGGCGTGAGGTCTCCAGCCCCGGCAGGATCCGAGAGCCGCACGTTCCACTAGGAGCAGAGTCGCCATGTGGGGTCCAGCCCTGTGCCTGGAGGGGTCAGCAGGAAGCGGGGCCTGTTCCAGGCCTAGATGCCGGCTGGGAAATAAAGGTCTTGGGAGTAAACCAGGTACAGGCTGCGGGCTGGAACCCGGGACACTGCGGGAGGTTCACTTGTACTGACGCGCTGGCTGCTGTCACCTGAAACAGGGAGGCCAGTGTCTTCTACTCCCTTGGGTGACCTTCATGAAGGCAGGTGGTTGGGGCAGCAAGGAGGATTTTGCACAATAAGCCTTGAAGAATGACGTGGCTTGCCATATGGAATTCATGTATAGCTTTTCATTGGTTGTTCTTTTTTTGGTGTGTGTGTGGTACTGGGGGTTGAACCCAGGGCCTCGAACTTGCACGCTCTGCAAGTGCTGGAGAGCGTGCAAGTGCTGGATCACTGAGCTGCACCCCTAGCCCTTTTTTTTTACTTTTTGAGACAGGGTCTCGGTAAGTTACGCAGACTGCCTCTGGTCTCGAACTTGCGATCCTCCTGCCTCTGCCTCCCAAGCTGCTGGGATGACAGGCGTGCGCCACCGCACCTGGTTCTTTTTTAGTTTTTGGAGGCAGGGTCTCTCTGCGTAGCCCAGACTGGCCTCAAATTCACCATCCTCCTGTCTCAGCCTCCCGAGTGCTGGAATCACAGGTGTGGCCACCACGCCCAGCTTGCACGTACAGCTGAGTTAACACAGGAGAAGCTAAGATGAGCGCACAGCTGACGCAGGGAATGAATGACAGGCGGGCAGGCCGGGGCCTGCTGTCGCCAGTGCTGCCCAGCTTGGCCTCTTCACAAACAAGAGCCTCTGCCCCACCTGTGAGTTTCATTTTGTATCCAGGAAAACTGATGCTAGATAAAAAGGTTTTACAGTTCCGACCATGGACAAGACAGTGTAGTAAATGACAACAACACAAGATACCCCGAGGGACGCAGGGGCCGAACGGTGGCCCCGGAGACGCGGGTCCCAAGCCCTCCTTCGGGGATACACTTGGGCAGTATGGCGAAGCTAGAGGTTCTGAGTGGGGAGATCACTCCGCGCCTGGACACGGAGGAGAGGCAGGGGGCCAGCGGCCAACAACCTTGAGGGTTGCTGGGCCAGGGTGGAGGAGGCAGAGAGACCCCTCCTTGGGGCCCAGGGGAGCCCAGAGGTACCGGCGCTGGACTTGTGCCTCCAGAGCAGGGTCTCAAGTGTGGCCCAGGCTGGCCTGGAGCTCACCCACTGCCTCCTGAGGGCCACCGGCCAGGCTGCGCTTCTGTCGTGGTATTTGGACAGTTCACTCCAGCTGTCATGAAAATCTTTTTTTTTTTTTTTTTTTTTTTTTTTGTGGTACTGGAGTTTGAACCCAGGGCCTCGTGCCTGCATGCTCTGCAAGTGCTGGACCACTGAGCTGCACCCCAGCCCATTTTTTTTTACCTTTGAGACAGGGTCTCGTTAAGTTACACAGACTGCCTCTGGTCTCAAACTTGCGATCCTCCTGCCTCCGCCTCCTGAGCCGCTGGGATGACAGGCGTGCGCCACCACACCCGGCATGAAAATCTTCTACAAGGGCCCCAGATAGCAAAGACGGCTCCGCCACTGGTCCTCTCCAGCCGATGCCCCTGCTCCTGGACACCCAGGGCTGGGGTCCCCCCAGACTGCAGAGGAAGCCACTCAGTCACATCGGCCACTGGGCCGGCCTCAGCTACACTTGTGATGAGCACCCCAGGCGCAGGCCAGCCTCGAGCTCCGGTCCTCCTGCTTTGGTCTCCCGTGTGCTGAGATCACAGGTGTGCACTAGCCAACCTGAAAGCATGGTTTTGTTTTTCATTTTTTTTAGTCTTACTATCACTAAGAAGCACACCCAGCCTCCTTAAAAACTTTTTTTTTGTCTTGAGACAGCGTCTCCCTAAGTTACACAGGCTGTCTCTGGCCTCACACCTGTGACCCTCCTGCCTCCGCCTCTCCATGGCTGGGATTACAGGCATGCACCAGCAGCACAGTCAGCTGAGTCTCTCGTAATGTCTTAGGATATTTTCATTTACTGTAATGAAGATTGGGCCATGCCCATGAAGCACATGGAAAAAACGCTGAATATCCCCAGCCATTAGGGAAATGCAAATCAAAACAACTCTGGGATTCCACCCATCTCCAGTAAGAATGGCCAAGATCAACAAAACAAATAATAACAAATGCTGGTGAGGTTGTGGAGAAAAGGGAACCCTCTTACATTGCTGGTGGGGCTGTAAATTGGTTCAACCACTCTGGAAATCAATATGGAGTCACCTCAGAAAACCAAAAATGGAACTGCCACATGACCCAGCTATACGACTCCTGGGAATTTACCCAAAGGGAGATGAGTCACACCACAGAGACACCTGCATCTCCATATTCAATGCAGCGCTCTTCACAACAGCAAGGATATGAAATGAATCAAGGCATCCATCAACAGAAGAATGGATGAAAAAGAATTATGGTACGCATACACAATGGAATATTACTCAGCAACTAAAATGAAATAATGTTATTTGCGGCAAAATGGATGGAATTAGAGATCATCTTAAGCGAATGAACACAAGCTCAAAAAGAGAAATACCGTATGTTCCCACTCATAGGTGGGAGCTGAATCATACTTAAAGGGAAAAAATCCTATATATGAATTGATTTATAAAAAGTGCACAGTTAAACAGCATAGAAGGGACAATATACAGTGTAGAAAGAAGGAAGGAGGGGTCTAGCAGAGGAAAGAAGAGTGGAGAAGATGGGATGGGAAGGGGGGTCAGTGAGGAGAGGTGAAGGGGGAGAGGATGATCTCAACGTAAACAGCACAGGTTCCTGAGTATGTTGGAAAAACAGGGGAAGACGACCCAAGTAAGTATCGGAGTTGTACTATGTACCAGCCATGAGGCCCATGAACTGTGTGGGTCGATGCAATGTTGCCAGAAGTGAGGCAAAGCGTGCATAACGGAAAAGGCCAACGCTGTGGTACTCTGAACCCCATCCCTCATCATCATTTACTAATAAAGGGAATTAATTGTTTTTCTTTTTTTGCGGTACTGGGGGTTGAACCCAGGGCCTCACACCTGCATGCTCTGCAAGTGCTGGACCAACGAGCTGCGACCCCAGCCCATCATTTTTTTACTTCTTGAGACAGGGTCTCACTAAGTTACACAGACTGCCTCTGGTCTCGAACTTGCGATCCTCCTGCCTCTGCCTCCCAAACTGCTTGGATGACAGGCGTGCGCCACCGTGCCCGGCTAAAAAATTAAAATCTTTTGAAGCTAAAAAAAAAAAAAAAAGAAAGAAAAAGAAAGATTGGGCCCTGCTCTTTTGGAAGCGATGTAATACCCTCCGGGGTTCACTCTTTCTTGTTGAGCATTTGTGGGTTTTCCAGGTGCTTTTACGGTGAGCAATTTTGCAGGAAGTGCTTACCCGTTTCCAGGTGTCCAAACGAAGGAACTTCCCTTGGGCATCCACCTGCGGGAGAGCTGCTCATGACGGTGCACACACAAGACATGCTAAAGGGCTTTCCACGCTGGCGGCACAGGTCACACATCCCCTTGGAGTGCCAGACGCAGTGAGCAGTCACTTCCTCTGGAACACAGGACTGGGGGCCACAGGGCATTTGCTAACCCTGACCTTCGCCTCCCTGACCACAGGGAACACTCAGCATCGCCTTGGTGCCCCCAGCTGTAGATGGGCACGTGGATTCCTTTTCAGTAGGGGCCACTTGCGTTGGTGGCTTGTTTCTCATCCTTTTGTCTTTGGAGTGCCGGAGATGGAACCCAGGGCCGTCTGCATACAAGGCAAGCTCTCCACCCCAAGCCCCGCCCAGGATCCTCTCCGCCATTTTCTTTTCACCCAGAGTCTCCCTACATAGCTCAGGCTGGCCTACTTCTTGGGACCCTCTTGCCTCTGCTTTTCCAGTGCTGGGATTATAGGCTTTAGCCACCATGCCCACCCAGCTCATATTCTATTTTTTTGGCTGTACTGGGAGTTCAACCCTGGGTCTCACGCGTGCTTTTTGCAAGCACCCAACCACTGAGATGTAGCCCTAGCCCATATTTTACTTTATATTTTGAGGCAGGGTCTTGCTAAGTCATGCAGGCTGCCTCTGGCCTCAGCCACTTTTGTATAGGATGTTGTTGGGTGCTGTTGAGTCAGGTCCGACCCATAGTGACCCTCGTAGGGTTTTCAATGGCTGATTGTTTCGGGATTGCTTCAGGAATGAATTGCCAAGTCCTTTTCCCGTGTTTGCGGTGCTGGGGATTGAACCCAGGTCCTTAGAGAGTGTGGAGCAGTGCTCTGTCAACTGAACCAAACCTCAGACCTTTGTATAGTCTGTTGTTAGGTGGCATTGAGTCGGTGTCCAACTCATAGTGACCCTACATACAACAGGCGAAACGCTATATGACTAGTGCTTCTCTGCTACCCATACAGTTTTCAATGGCTGGTTGATTTTTGGGAGTGGGTTGCAGGGTCCGTCTCCCAAGCCTATAGGACCTGGTGTTCCCAGGTGGTCTCCCATCCAAGGACTAACCAGGCCGACCCTGCTTAGCTTCCGAGATCTGCCGGTGGTTGGCTGCAGGCTTGTATAGTAGTCCTCATATATTTCACCCTAGTCCTTGTCAGTTCTGTGTACAGCAAGTATGTTCCTTTACCTGTAACTTACCTTTAGATCCCTCTAAGGTTTTTTTTTAATACCCCCCGCCCCGTCTCCCGAGCCTGTGCAGTGTTGGACGCTGCTGCCCACTGGTCTATGGGCGAGGATGCTGCCTGGTCCTGAAGTGATTGTAAGTGTGAGGGGCAACCCCACGCATGGAGGCGGCCGTGCTGGCGGTGCGAGGCGCGTATGACGGCAGCATGGGGCGACCGAGGATGACTGTGGGACACGGCTGCCTGCGTGATGGTGGCACCGGAAGGTCCCTGCCCTGGGCCAGCGTGGCCGGCTCTGCCTCTCTGGCCGCCAGTCCCACCTCTGCGATGTTCCTACCTGGGAGGCGAAGCCTGGGGTGGCGCCCCTTGCTCCCCATCTTGCACTCGGTTACCTGTGGGTCTCGGTGCCCGGGCCCTGTGCAGGCTGGATACGGCCTGGGGACCTCAGCGCCAGAGACTCCAGGCCCTGGGACCAAGTTCTCCTCCACGGCAGTAGGGACTCCCCAGAGGGGGCTGAAGGCTCTGTGCAGGGCCAGGGCGGTGCGTTGCCCCTCCATGCGGAGGTGGGAGACTCGGCTACAGACGAGGGTCCAAGAGGCGGTGTGGAGGAAGACTGGATGTGCCGTCCCAGCTCTGGAGATGGAGGGAGGGCTGCCACCAAGGGGAGGGCAGCCTCGGTGGCCCCCGCAGCACCTGAGTGCCACAGCTGACAGAGTGAACCTGGGCTGTCGGGAGGCACTGCGTTTGCCGGCCTTTTACAGCAGCGACAGGAGAGGGACAGGTCACGGAACAAGGCCAAGATGCTTGACGAACCCCAAACACCCGGAGAACACTGTGCTCACGGCCAGCACTGGCCGCTGGACCCTGTGTGCAGCCCTGAGCTGGCCTGTGGGCTGCGGGCAGTGCTGTGCTCTTGGAATCCCACCTCTGGGTGACCAGGGAACCCGGAGCCACCCATTCCTGGCTTTTGGGAATTCTGTCTGGCCTTAGTCTCTTCAGAGTGTGACCAGCCTTACGCCCACCAACAATCCCCCTGCCGCTGCCCTGGCTCTGTTGCCCTAGGGCCACTGGGGTCCTGTGACACGGGTAGAGTGGTATCTGCAGTGCCAGCTGCATTCCTCCACTGAGGGGACTTCTCAAGACCAGACACCTGGGGAAGTGCGAGGTCAGCGACCCTGACATTGTTACCCAGGCTGTGGAGGGCCAGGTCCCCACTCTGGGTCACTTCCATTTCCGCCTTTTGATGATTCGAATCTCAGAGGGTGCAAGGCAATGAGATCTAAAAACCGGCTTCATCAGGCACAACTCACACCCCATAAAACCCGCCCCTCAGGGATCACAGAACATTCTCCTCAGCCCTAAGAGGGGGACACAGAAGCGGCCACCCTGCCTCTCTCCCAACTGAGCCTGGCAACCACCTGCATGCCGTTTCTGTGGCCCCATCACCCAGGAGGTTCCAAAAAAGGGATCCAGATGGCAGCCGTCCTCCTGGCTTCATCTGCGCAGACTAATGCCCCACGGTTCCCTGTGCTGTAGTGTGGATATCACCATCCATTTTGTTATTAAATAATCTGGGCGCGGTGGTGCACGCCTGAAATCTTAGTGGCCCAGGAGGTGGAAGCGGGAGGATTGCAAGTTTGAGACTAAAGGCAGTCTGCGTAACTTATCGAGACCCTGTCTCAAAAAGTAAAAAAGATACACAGCTCGGTGGTCCAGCACTTGCAGAGCATGCAGGCGCAAGGCCCTGGGTTCAACTCCCAGTGCTGGGAAAAAAAAAAAAAAAAAAAAAAAAAAAAAAAAAAATCTGGGCTATGGACAGACGAACCAGTGCCCTTTCAGTCACCAGGATGGACACATGTCTTCCCAGCTCTTGGCTGCTGGGAACGCCGCTGCTGTGGACATTGTGAACCCTTCGGCACCCCAGAGGGGCAGTGCTGACCTGGAAGGCCGGAGGCGGGGGGCTGCCCGCGCCAGCATTTCCAGGGAAGGGTTGTCCCGTCATCTCAGCAGCCAGCCCGGGCTGAACAGACACAGGGCAAGCCTGGGGACCCTGTGAGCAGACAGGAATTCCTGACCGTCGTCCACTGCCCAGATTCCAGGGCCCCTTGCCAGAGGTGGCCGTCGGGGAGCACTGCCCAGGCCAGGCTGCAGGGGCTCAAGTTGACCACCAGGGGGAGACGATGGCGCACTGCAGCCTCCAGGCTGGGGCCCCAGGCAGCCTGGGGGTGGGGGGGTGGGCTGCTCCCTGCTCCCAGCCCTTTCCATCCCCTCCTCCTGTAGGCGGGAACAGGGAGCTCAGCTCTCAGAGCTGGGTGGAAATCTGGGCCCATCGGTGAGAATCAGAAACTGCAGAGTCCTTACCTTGAAAAATCTTGGTTCACAAAACCCTTTCTCATTGAACATATCCATTTGTTTGCCAAATATTACTGAGCACTTACTACGTGCCACGTGTTTTCCTAAGTACTCAGAAATTCACCAAACTCCCCCCCACACACACACCGCGGCGAAACTCTGAGCGGGAAGGGGGAGAAAATGATGAATGAAATACCAGTGCACAGTATATCAGAGACAGGAAGCCAGGTGTGGTGCAAGCCTGAGGCGGCAGAGGCAGGAGGGTCATGAGGTCCAGGCCAGCCTGGGCCAGAGTGTGAGACACCATCTCAAAAAACCAAAACAATGACAAAAAGCACAACAAACAAACAAAAAAGGTGGGGTGCTGGGATAGCTCAGTGGTAAAGAGGTTCTTGGCATCCACAAGGTCCTGGGCTCGATCGCCAGCACTGTAAAAATAAAAAATAAATAAAGCGTAACAAAAATGGCCGGGCACAGTGGCCCACACCTGTGATCCCAGCACTTGGAAGCCTGAGGCAGGAGGGTCCCCAGTTCGAGGGCAGCCTGAGCTGCGCAGTGAGACTCTGCATCAAAATGAAATTACAGCACCGGACGCAGTGGCGCATGCCTGTAATCCCAGCGGCTCTGGAGGTGGAGGCAGAAAGATTGCAAGTTTGAGACCAGAGGCGGTCGGTGTACTTTAGCGAGACCCTGTCTCAAAAAAAGTAAAAAAAAATGGGCTGGGGGCGCAGCTCAGTGGTTCAGCACTTGCAAAGCATGCAAGTGTGAGGTCCTGGGTTCAACTCCTAGTACCAAAAAAACTCCCCAAAAACCCACAAAGGGCTGGACTGCAAACCACCACAGATAGAGAAGGGAAGGAAGTGGGGCGGAAAACGCTGTCCCTCCGCCCTGCGGACAGTGGCTGCACCCTGCCTCCCAGGCAGTGCTTTACCACCCAGGCGAGGCCCAGGCTGCGTCTCTGCTGCACTCGTGGTGCCCTAGCGAGCAGCGTGTTGCTGCCCTCACCTGTCCACAGCACACACCTGGGCGCCAAGGGCAGGTGAGCCCCGAGGCAGGACTGCGTCCTCCCAGCCTGCCACACAGGGAGCTCCTCCGCAGAGCCGTGTAAATGTTCCGGGGTCAGTGCGACAGTTAAGTGTACATGACACTGGAGGTTGCATGCAAAGTGTGCTACAGAGGCGTGCCTGAAAGGCCACATGTGGACCTTAATTAAAAATGCGGAGCGAGCCGGGTGCGGTGGCCATGCCTGCAGTCCCAGTGACTCCGAGGAGAAGGGAGGAGGACCGTGAGCTTGAGGCCAGAGGCAGCCTGCAGAATTTAGCGAGAACCTGTCTCAAGATTAAAAATAAATAAAGGGCTTGGGGGTGTGGCCCAGCGGTAGAGGACGACTTTTTTTTTTTTTTCAGTACTGGGGGTTGAACCCAGGGCCTCGCACCTGCATGCTCTGCAAATGCTGGACCAGTGAGCTGCACCCCCAGCTCATTTTTTTACTTTTTCAGACAGGGTCTCGCTAAGTTACGCAGACTGCCTCTGGTCTCAAACTTGCGATCCTCCTGCCTCCGCCTCCCGAGCTGCTGGGATGACAGGCGTGCGCCACTGCGCCCGGCTCAGCAGGACACTTCTGAAGTGTGCATAAGGCCTTGGCCTCCCAGCACCACAACAAACCCAGAACTTAGCCGGGCCCCGGTGCGCACACCTGTAATCCCAGCACTCAGGTCCCCACCACCCCCATGACCACTGGGGTAGCACTTCTCACTGCCTTCCAGAACTTTTCCTCTGCATTCACAGCGTGGGCACCCGCTTGGTACAAGAGGCCTTGCTTGCAGCCTCTGCTTTTGCCAGGCCTCACTAAGCACGATCAATTCCAGTTCGTTCTTTCATTCCTTCCTTTCCTTTCCTTTCCTTTCCGGCGGCTGGCTTTCTGACCTGCAGCAGGTGGGTGTGAGGCAGCTGCGCAGGGCCCGGATGTCCATTTCATCCTGATCGTTACATGCCTTTGCTTCACGCTCTTGCTCACCACTCACCTCCCCAGGAAGCTTCTGGAAGGATCGATTAGCCACACCACAGCCCCTCTGGTGGCCCAGCCCACGAGCACCCCCAGGGCTTGCTCTTGGTAGCGTGGTGCACACCAGGCAGCCGCCGGTGAGCAGAGCTGAGTGCGGCGTGTGGGCTGGGGCCCGGGCCACGTGGCCATACTGTGGCCGTGCAGGTTTGGCAAAGCACACGCCTGCTGCAGGCAACTGTACTGGGTGACACTGACTGCCTGGGCCCAACAGCACCAAACCAGGTGTCTGGAAAGAGAACAGCATGTGAGAAACACCTGTAATGACTGACCGCCAATCTAATATTAGGTCTGAGTCAGGACAGCATCACCCAAGGCAAGCGAAACACAGGACAGAACACAGCAATGCAGGAAGGAAAATCCACCTTTAGGAAGAAGTTTCTCATTGACTTAATGCAAACCACCAAGGGATCTGGGGACACCAAGATGCCAGGGGAGCACTCCGTGACGGGTCCCAGGGAAGGGTCCTGCCCTGCGAGGCTGACTGTGTGTGGCCACGAACTGTTGCCACGCTGCCCGAGCTGCCTCAGGTGGACCCGGCGCTGCCGGGCGCTCTGGCTTCACTGCAGAAGAACGTAAGTGGTGGCATGATCTGGGGCGGGGCTCCAGCACGGGCTGGGGGAAGATTTAACGCAAATACTTGGCCGTCAGAACATACAAATAAGTAGGTAAGCTCAAAGGGGCAGAGGGGGACACCTCACAAGTGAAACTGCCAAGAGGGGACACCTCACAAGTGAAACTGCCAAGAGGGGACACCTCACAAGTGAAACTGCCAAGAGGGGAACACCTCACAAGTGAAACTGCCAAGAGGGGAACACCTCACAAGTGAAACTGCCAAGAGGGGAACACCTCACAAGTGAAACTGCCAAGTTATCTCGGGTCTCAGATAGTCCACTTCTGCAACACTGACGACACACAAATAACCAAGGGGAGGCTGAACGCTCCGCGTGACCTAAAAGAAAAACAACGTCAAAGGCCAGTGCTATTTCCGCATGTGACTATAAATAGCATTTAAACACTTAATTTATTATTCAAATTAAGAAATTATACATTTTGTCTCCATAATGGCAATTGTCTTCAAAGTGTCATTCGGTTTTCCCACGTTTGGAAGTATATTGCTAGATCTGGTCAGCTAACTATGACAGCCCAGAGCCTCCAGGGACAGGCACTGGACGCAGCGGGGTCGGGGGTGTGGAGTCCACCTCCCCAGCATCCGCCCAGGCCCACTCCGGGCTGTGGCTGGCTCCGAGACACTTGCCCTGATTGCGGAGGCCACGCCCACCCATCAACAAGTCAGGCCCTGCTAAAGTGCCTACGTGAGAGTCGCCCGGTGCCCCGCCCCTCTGGACACAGCCAGGGGCGCCCATCTCTGTGTCAAAGTAGCAGCAGGAAGCAGAGGGGGCCGAGGTCCAGCGAGTCCTCCGAAGGTGCCCGGGACGGATGGTGCAGCCCGGGCCGAGCAGAGTGCGTGGGTCACGGAGAGACGCAGCCCGCCACTTTGGTTCAAACGACTTTAATAGAAGCTGTGGCGCCCACGTTCCCTAGCGGCCCCTCGGGAGGCGTGGGGACCCTCCTCACTCACCTCCCCAGAAAGCTCCGGGGCAGAGCGGAGACGGGAACAGAGCCAGGCACCCACCTCACACCCACACAGCGATTGCCAAACCATGATGCAGGCCGCAGGTACATGGAGACAAGCAAGCGCTCCCGCCCGAGGGAATGGCTTAAAAAGCATGAGGGACACAGCACGGCAAGCGCCTGCTGTCCACACCTGGCCGCTCTGGGGAAAAGGCAGCGGGAGACACAGCACTGTCAGTGTCACCATCAAGCTTGTAAACAATCAACCACGTGAGAAGCTCGGCCCAGGAGCTCCGCGTCCCGGCCCAGGCGGTGACAAGGGCGGCTCGGGAGGGGACGCCGGCCAGGTCTGCGAGGCCAGAGCTTCGTCTTTGGTTAATTTCACTGAGTTGCCACACTCGTCTAAAAACTGTGCTCTTCTTCTTGGCAAAATGACTAAGCCAGCCGCGTGGCACACGGTAACTGTTGTTTTAAGTTATTGGAAAAGCGGTGCCCATCTACGTGAGTGACCACGTCGTAAGAAAGCCGTCTAGAAAACCAAGGGAGAGAGGAATGCTGCTGGAGAGGAGGGAGGGCCTGGGAGAGCCGCGGGGTCCGGCCTGAGCACTCTCTCTGGTGTGGCAGGCGCTGGCTGCCGGCTGCCGGCTGCCGTCGGGGCAGGTCCGAGCCGCCTCGCCTGGGCTCAGCTTAGCTCGAAGCCGGCGGCGCACTCGATGGCGTAGAGCAGCTTGCTCCGCAGGAGGGCTTCGTCGTAGAACTCCGGCAGCTTCAGCAGGTTCATGCAGGTGCTGGCCGTGGGAAGCCTCTCCAGGTCGGAGCCTCCGTTGTGAATGCAGAACGCGGGGTACAGCTCCTGAAAGACAGGGTGCGGGCGGCCGTTACGCACGTGGCCCTCGGTGGTTCGCAGGACGCAGGTGTGCTCGAGCCCAAGCTGGGCTGAAAGCACTCGAGGCCGCCCCTGCCTGGGAGGCACGGCTGCTGCAGTCACGGTGCTCAAAAGCACTTTTGCTATTTTTTTCATTTTTAGTTTTTTGGTACTGGGGGTTGGACCCAGGACCTCGCGCCTGCATGCTCTGCAAGTGCTGGACCACTGAGCTGCACCCCCAGCCCATTTTTTTAAAACTTTTTGAGACAGGGTCTCCCTAAATCGCACAGACTGCCTCTGGTCTTGAACTTGTGATGCTCCGGCCTCTGCCTCCCCAGCCGCTGGGATTATAGGCGTGTGCCACTGTGCCCGGCTTGCAATTTTTTTTTTTTATTACACCGAGGACTCAGCCCCAAGTCATCCCAGAGACTGCTGCCCTGTGCTTCGGGCCTGGCAAGGGAGGAGTAACACGAGTGCACAGGCAGCAGCCTTTTCAATGAACACGGTCTCTAGGGGTTGTTGTTTCATGGCCTTTAAAGGTTTGTTAAAAAATTTACATGGTGGGGTGGTAAAGAGCTGACTTGTATTTGCTTTGGAGAAGGTGACTTGCAGGGAAGGAGGACAGAGAAGGGGCCAGCCGGACACCTGAAATGAATGGCACTTGGCAGACTAACTCCGGGACATGTGGATGCGCTGATGACATCACAGCACATCTGACTGAAATGGGAGGAAAAGGCAATCTCTGTACTGAAAACACAGTGGATCCAATGAACCTACCCACGTGGCTTAGGCACGCAGGGAAAAGTTCAGGTGTTTTAGAATAGCGAAGGAAACTTAAAACTGTTTTCAGAAATGTGACCATGAGCCGGGCGCTGTGGCGCATGCCTGTAATCCCAGCGGCTTGGGAGGCGGAGGCAGGAGGATCGCAAGTTTGAGACCAGAGGCAGTCTGGGTAACTTAGCGAGACCCTGTCTCAAAAAGTAAAAAAAAAAAAAAAGGGCTGGGGGTGCAGCTCAGTGGTCCAGCACTTGCAGAGCATGCAGGTGTGAGGCCCTGGGTTCAACCCCCAGTACCACAAAAAAAAACAAACAAAACAAAAAAAGAAATGTGGCCATGGTAAGTTGTTGGTATTTTTCTGAAACCATTACAGTACTGTGTGTGACTTATATAATGACATGTTCAAAAACACTGATTATGAGATTCTACATCAGTGGATTGAGCACACAAGTGAAAAAGATCTAAGATCAGTAAAAAGAGATCAAGGGCTGAATGTGGAGGCAGGAGGATCACAGGTTCAAGGCCAGAGGCAGCCTGTGTACAAGTTAGCAAGACCATGTTTCAAAATGAAAAGTAGGCAGCTGGGCGCTGTGGCGCACGCCTGTAATCTCAGTGGCTTGGGAGGCGGAGCCAGGAGGACGGCAAGTTCAAGACCAGAGGAAGTCTGCATAACTTAAGAGACCCTGTCTCAAAAAGTAAAAAAAAAAAAAAAAAAAGGGGCTGGGGTGCAGCTCAGTGGTCCAGCACTTGCATAGCTTGCAAGCGCAAGGCCCTGGGTTCAGCCTCTAGTACCGCAAAAAAGAAAAAGAAAAATAGGCCAGACTCGGTGGCGCACATCTGTAATCCCAGCGGGAGGTGGAGGCAGGAGGATCACAAGTTCGAGACCAGAGGCAGTCAGCGTAACTTAGTGAGACCCTGTGTGAAAAAGTAAAAAGAAATGGGCTGGGGGCGCAGCTCAGTGGTCCAGCCCTTGCAGAGCATGCAGGCGCGAGGCCCTGGGTTCAACCCCCAGCACTGCAAAAAAACAAAATAAAACAAAATGAAAAGTAAAAGCAGGGGCTGGGGTGCAGCTCAGTGGTAGAGCAAAGCATGTGTGAGGCCCAGGTTCAACTCCCAGTACTGTAAAAAAGGGAGTGGTGGTGATAGAGATACCAAACATAAAATCAAAGAAATAAAAGTTTTATAAACCTAAACTTGACCTGGAAACATTTGCCTGAACTTGTGTGATTAGTTTTCTACCTTTCTGTCTGCAGAGCAGGCCTGGCGAGGACGGGCCCCAGAGAGAGAAATGGAACCTCACTGCCTGCCTTTGGCGGGTGTGTGCTTACTCACACGCTGCTCTAGAAACTGGCGACTGCAGGACAATCAGGACTCAGTCCCTCTTTCCTGTACAAACTGTTGTTCAGGTAACCAAAGAGCTGATGAGAGAAATCGTCTCTTTACGGAAAGTTTCAGCTAATAAATGGTAGAATGACACTCTCGGACCACGGCTGTTTCAAAGGCACACCTAAGCACAGGACTCGGCAGTGACGACGGATCAGCACCAGCACCGCTGGCAGGGCAGCGAGGGCCTCGGGACCCGCAGTCGGGCCCTGCACCCCGGTGACAACTTGCCAGCACCGGCCTGAAACATGGATCTGAGCAAACGGTCAGTACACGGTATCATCTGTGTCGTGCTGCTGCCAAAAAAGGAAAATGCAAAACTAGAATCTGCGGAAGCGATCATCAGTCTGTGAGATAATGAAGAAGCCACCTAGTTCCTTCTTTACAAGGCAGAACTTAGAGACGAGAAGGGACTGGGTTACATCAACCAAATGGAATGTACAGAAAGCACGGCTTGTGTATTTGTATGAGCACTTAAACAATGAGGAGAGATGTGACAATGACATTCTGGTTATTTTTAAAGGCATGACAGAAAATCCCTTCCTTCTTCCTTCTCTTTCTTGCAGTCCTGGGGGTGGGCGGTTGAACCTAGGGCCGTATGCATGCTAGGCAAGTGCTCTACCATGAAGCTATAGCTTCTACTCCCTTTTAAAAAGGTTTTTTAAAATTTTTATTTATTTATTTATTTTGCAGTACTGGGGGTTGGACCCAGGGCCCCATGCCTGCATGTTTTGCAAGTGCTGGACCACTGAGCTGCGACCCCCAGCCCATTTTTTTTTTTTACGTTTTTGAGACAGGGTCTCGCTAACTTACTAACTGCCTAAGTTACTCGGTAAGTTACAGACTGCCTTTGGTCTCGAACTTGTGATCCTCCTGCCTCTGCCTCCCGAGCTGCTGGGATTACAGGCGTGTGCCACTGCGCACGGAGCTGAGATTTTTTATTTTGAGACAGGGTCGCACTAAGTTGTGCAGGCTGCCTCTGGCCTCATATTTTCAATCTTCTTGCCTCAGCCTGTCAAGTTGCTGGGAGTTGCTGGCGTAATAGATATGTACCATGATGCCCAACAAAAAAATCCTCACTTCCATACTGCAGGTCTGTAGCCACAGCACCCTGGCATTTGATCCCACCTGATCTCGGAAGCTAGTCAGGGTCAGCCAGGTTAGTCCTTGGATGGGAGACCGCCTGGAATACTGGGTGCTGCAGGATAGGGAGAAGGACCTGGCAACTGACTCCCAAAACAATCCGCCATTGAAAACCCTACAGACAGCAGAGAGGCACTGACAATAGTGTCGGCCGTGGGTACAGTGTCGGGGGGTGTTTCGTTCTGTTGTACATAGGGTCGCTATGAGTTGGACCTGACTCAACAGCATCTAAGAACAACAACAACAACAACAACAGCAGCAGCAGCAGCAGCAGCAGCAGCAGCAGCAGCAGCAGCAGCAGCAGCAGCAGCAGCAGCAGCAGCAGCAGCAGGAGCAGCAGCAGCAGCAATTATACTCCAGATCCCTAGTTCTTTTTCCATGAACAACCACAGACCCTGGTATCTTGAGTGTACTCACACAGACGTCTAATGCAGACAAGGAAACACGCTCTCCTTCTGTGTGTTTTACATATAAAACGTTCGCACGTTACATACACTGCTCTGAGCCAACGTCTTTGCATTAGGAGATGTGTCTTGGCGACTCCCCCCCAACAACCCAACTTCCTCATCCCGCAGAGGCGGTGGGGCACTCCACTGCAGGTGGCAGTGCCATCTGCTGACACACATTTGGGCACTCAGTGTTGCAGCAATGATGATGCAGTGAACAGGCATGTAATTAGGTCCACAACTACGCGAGCAGGCCTGGGGGCCGACACCTGCAGGTTAGCTGTTGTTCCCGGGGACCCAGGGCTGAGATCCACCAAGGGGGA
>VMDO01024857.1:0-19953 GCA_007922755.1 Pedetes capensis | reverse complement strand
AGAAAAAAAAAAGATTAATGATTTTTTTTTTTTTTCGGTACTGGGGGTTGAACCCAGAGCTGTGCACTTGCATGCTTTGCAAGTGCTGGACCACTGAGCTCCACTCCACACCCAGCCCATTTCTTTTACTTTTTTTTTTTTTTTTTTTTTGAGACAGGGTCTTGCTAAATTACACAGACTGCCTCTGGTCTTAAACTTGCCATCCTCCTGTCTCTGCCTCCCGAGTTGCTGGGATTATAGGCATGTGCCACTGCACCTGGCAGTTTTTTGAATTTTTAAGCTGAACTCAGCAAACCATGCTTGTAAACACATCAGCAAACAGAAAAGCCCACAGAGTTTTTGACTTTTTTTTAATTTTTAAGACTTTTTTAAATTGAGACAGGGTCTTGCTAATTTATAATGCAGACTGTCTCTGGCCTCGAACCTGGGATCTTCCTGTCTCTGCCTCCCAAGTTGCTTGTATTACAGGAGTGAGCCACCACATCTGACTTTGAGTTTATTAAATTTTGACAAATGTATGCACCCATGCAACCAGTAATAGTTTGATTTGGCTTTTGGTTTTCATATGCATATCTGAGTTGTTTGTTTTAAATTGTGACAAAGTGTACATATTACAAAATTTACCATCTTTAATTTACTTATTTTTATTTTATTATAATAATAATTATTTTTTGGGATAGGGTCTTGCTATGTTGTCCAGGCTAGTTTTGAATTCGTGGGGCTCAAACAATCCTCCTGCCTCAGTCTCCCAAGTAGCTGGGACGACAAGCCCATGATACTGCACCCAGCTTCCATCTTAACCATTCTTAACTGTACTTTTCTGTACTGTTAAGACATTCACATTGTTATGCAAACCAATCTCTAGAACTGTTTTCATCCTGCAAGACTGAAACTCTGTACCCATTAAACAGCTCCCAATTTCCATTCCTCCCAACCCCTAGCGACCACCATTCTCATTTCTTTCCCTGTGAATTTGACTTTTGTATATACCTCATATAAGTGAAAGCATGCAGTATTTGCTACTTTGTGACTGGCTTATTTCACTTGGCTCAATACTCTCAAAGTTAATCCATATCATAACGTATCAGAATTTCCTTCCTTTTTAAGGCTGAATAATACTCTGTTGAATCTGTGTACCACATTTTATCTTTTCACCCTAAACATTCATGATTGAAAACAAAGTAAAGTTGAAAGCTGTGGAAGAGCGATTGTTGGTGGTCTGCTCTCTACTGTAGTGGTTGCTTAGTGTACCTGTTCCTTGGTGGTTTGCTCATAAAGAAAAGTTCTAGGCCTTTTAGAGCTGAGCTTCAGGCTTCTAGTGGCCACTTGTTTCCAAACATGCCCTAGTAGACACTGCCATCCCCACTACCACCCACTGTGCTCAGGAAGCCACAGTTTCCTGCAGTGTTTTCCTCTCTCCTGTCTTTGCTTTCTTTCTTCCTTTTATTGAATGATCACAAGTTGTAATGGAAGTTATGGATGGTAAAGAAGAGTTGAAAAATAAACTTTAGTGATTTTTTGTTGTTTGCTTTTTTGAGAAAGAATTTCACTATATAGTCCAGGTTGGCCTCAAACTTGCTCTGTAGCCCAGTGTGGGCTTGAACTCTTCAATCCTCCTACCTCAGCCTTCTAAGTGCTTGGATTATAGGCATGTGTCACCTCACCCAGCTTATGTAGTGACTTTTTAACTTTCCCTCCTTCCCACTCTCTCTCTCCTTTCTTTCTTTTCTTTCCTTCCTTTCTTTCTTCTTTCTTTCTCTTTCTTTCTTTTTCTTTCTTTCTCTTTTCTTTCTTTGTCTTTCTTTTTTATAGGCATTTGCCACCTCACTCAGCTTATATACTCTTTAACTTTCTTTCCTCTCCTCCTTCCCTTCCCTTCCCTCCCCTGTCCCTTCCGTTTCCTCTTCCCCTTCCCCTTCCTCTTTCCTTTCCCTCCAGGCCCTATTGCATGCTAAGCAAGTGCTGTACCACTGAGCTGTACTCTAGCCCCTTTTTTATTTTTTAATTTTATTTGGAGACAAGAGTCTTACCAAGTTGTGCAGGCTGCCTCTGTCCTTAAACTCAAGATCCGCCTGCCTCAGTTCCTGAGTTGCAGGAATTAGCAGATTCCAGCTATGGAATTAGGCCATGGTGCCTGACAGCTTTTAAACTTTAAAAGATATATACTCTTCCATAAAGAAGTACATTTTATATCTATCATACATATAAAAATGAAGCTAAAATTTCACAAAATACCTACTCTTACTTGGTACACTGCATTGTGATACTTTCTATTCTATTCTTTTTCCTTTTTTCCAATTGATTCTGATCTATTCAGTTAACTTAATGACCCTTGATTAGGTTGAAATTCAAGAGAGAATGAATCTGAGAGACTCTAAAGTCACACACAGAATTTTATGTGCACATTCATTAGGCAAAGCTTGCAGCAGATTTTCAGAGGATTCTGTTGCCCTACAAAGGACAAGAATTCATGTTCTTTAATAATAAACTATTCTCTTTGTAATGCAGAGAATAGATGATTTTAGAAAGACTTTCAGAAATCTTACTGTTAACGGCCATAGATAGATGATAGTTGAAACATGTACCTCCCCCAACCCTATTGCATTATGGTAAATGAGGTAAATGAGTACATTATGGTAAATGGATGCTAGGATTATTATGACTTTATTAAATTTAGTTTATTTTTAGTGAGCCACATTTGAAGGACACTTTACAGCTAAAGTAGTACTTCCATTCAAATTAATTCACTTAATCTCTTTGAAACTCTTTGTGAGTGGCCAACAGATGATCAGCCTAATATCCAGGCTAGTTAAGTGAGTTGTCCCAGCTGCACTGCCACTCAATGGCTAAATCCAGTCCTGCTCACTGTGCACGGCAGTGGGAGCTCTTGAGAAGTGGTCTCCTAAGAGACTGAGGATTTATTTTTCCTCTTGCTCAGCACATGATGTGGATGTCACCAGATGGGCCAGGTGGGAGCTGCTCTTCCCCTTGGGGGAGAGTTTGGAAATTGTGAAGTCTTGCAGTGGTGCCAGTTACCCCAAAGTCCTTTCCCTGTTTGCCTCCCCAACAGAAGCAGGGAGCATCCTGATCTACAGCTGTGGTGCCAGCCTTGGAAACAGCACTCAGGGGAGGGGAGAGCTCATTCCAGACACATCCTCGTCACGGACGCCAGGAGCAAGGAGGAAGCACCTAGCTATAGAACTTTGAATGGGGCAGTAGAGAAGCCCCTGTCCCGGTCTGTGGAGGAGTCCTATATCACCAGCGAGCACTGCTACCAGAAGCCCCGTGCCTATTACCCTGCCATGGAGCAGAAGCTGGTGGTGGAGACTCGGGGTTCTGCCCTTGATGATGCAGTCAACCCCCTCCATGAGAATGGTGACGATTCCCTTTCCCCTCACCTGGGCTGGCCTCTAGACCAAGACAGGAGCAGAGGGGACATTGACCCCAAACCCAGCTCCCCAAAGGTATGTACTTTGCTTGTACTATTCCTTCAGTGGGTGAATACTTGCTTGTAAATTCTCCTCCTGGGATTAAATATTCTGAAGAAGATATTTCTTAATAGAATTGTATTTAAATTTGCTTACTGCAAATGTTTTTTGGCTTGTTAAAATGCATGCAAAGTCAGGAGAGCTCACTTAAGCCAAAGATCATTGGTTGCAGAAACCCCCACCAAATGGCAAAGTCAGTGGGGTCAGGGATGGAGAGGTGGAAAGTACCAAGGAGAGCAGGGTTCAACTTAAAAATGAAACTAAGGAAAATTTATCTTTAATTTACACCATTACATTGTAATTGTACCTGTTGTTGTTAGGTGCCGTCGAGTCGGTATCCGACTCATAGTGATTCTCACAGGGTTTTCAGTGGCTGTTTCGGGATTACCTTGGGAGTGGATTGCCAGGTCCTTCTCCCATATTTGCGGTGCTGGGAATTGAACTCGGGACCTCAGAGACTGCAGCACAGTGCTCTACCAACTCAGCTAAATCCCAGCCCGTAATTATACCTAGGTGCTTATTATTAGCATGAATGCAGCAAGTGTTCTGTTAGGTGTAATATTTCAATAAAATTGTATGATAAGTTTATTTTGACTTTGAACTTTGCAGCCCTGTCATAAGAATGGACCATTTCATCAGAATATTTGCTATACAACAGTTTACCAAAGAGCCAGTCTTGATTTTTTGTTATCTTGGTTATTCTTTTCTGAAACCCCCTTGCCATCTTATAACTGCCAGTATTTCCATTTTTAACTGTTCTCTCATCTCATTGTGCCTATCCTCCTTTGTCAGCAAGGCTTTGCATGATTTCAGATCTCCTCTGTTCTTGTCGACCTTTCTTTCACAGACTTTATCCTGTGGGTTGGTTTCATCAGCCTTAAATACACTGCCACGTATTGCAAAGTGGAAGTGTCCTAGACCAAACTATGTCCTCCAGGGTGGAGATTATACCACATTCATCCTGTGCCCTTGCCATTGTCTAAAAAGTGTCGGGTCAGGTTGGTAAGGACACAGTCTTTTGAGATAGACCCAGTTCCACTTCGTGATTCTGAGTGGGTTACTTTCCCTCCCAAATCAGACTAATTTCCTTACCTGTAGAATGGGGCATTGGTGTAGCAGGCGAGTTTCCACCCAACACCCAGTATGTGTGAAAGCTCTCAGCACATTACTTTGCACATAGTAAGCACTAAATCAGTATTAGCTGGAATCTGTCTGTTCCATTCAAATGGAAGAGTGAATGAATGAAAGGTTCAGATCCCACACTCCTGTAAGGGTTTGCAGTCCTTTGGAATGGGCAGGTTTCCTAGAGGTGTCTGACACATAATACAAAATCAGGAAATATCCAGTCCTTGCAAGCATTAAAATCTCATCCATTGGGGATGGGGATGTAGCTCAGTGGTGGAGCACTTAGCTAGCACACGTGAGGCCCTGAGTCCCATTCCTAGCACTGGGGGAAAAAAAAAAGAAAGAAAGAAAAAAAGAAAAAAAATCTCTTCCACTGATGATGAGCTAATTGTGAGCCAGCACTATGTTTTTATACCTTATCCTATTTTATCCTCGTGAACCTTCACAGTAGGTTTTACTACTTCTGCTTCCAAGTGAGGGAACAGAGGCTCAGAGAGAGGAAGTAACTCACCAAGCCACTTGTTCAAAGCAAGAGACCAAGCCATGAGTCAACAAACTTGTGTGACTCCCGCATGCTAACCCTTATTCACACTATCCTTGCTCTAGGTAGCTCTCGGGGGTCTGGGAGGCCTATTTCAGGCTGGGGCACTGGACTGGCCAGGGGAAAGTATCTGTGGGGCCCCATGAACTAGAGGTCTGTGCTGCCCTGAGGAGGCAGCATTGGTTGGCAGGCAGGCTTCCACCCACTGCTCCCTGGAAGGAAGGTAGGGAAATGGGGCTTGGGAGTGTTAGGCTACAACTGTTTTTTAAGAGCGTTATAAACACTGGCTAGTTGGGAGAGGGCCTAGGCGTTCTCTTAACTCAATAACATAAATGTCATTGCATCCCCAGATGAGAGAATTTGTGTCCAAAAAGATCCTGCCAGAGGAAGCCCCTGCTCAGAAGCTGCTGGACAGAGACGGAGAGGGGCTAGTAAGCTCCCAGCACCAGTGGCAGTTTAATCTCTTGACACACGTGGAGTCTCTTCAGGATGAAGTCACACATCGGATGGACTCCATTGAGAAGGAGCTGGATGGTAGGGCTCCTTTCTTGGCCCCCCTGCCCACTGGCATGCACACTGAGCTCTCTCCCCCATGCGCTGCTTTTTGAACCACTCAGTTTGGCTATCCAGGGACAGCTATGTTCTTGCCTCTTTTGGGCCTCACTCCACCTCCACTTTCTCCTCAATGTGGACAAACCTTACTTTTAGTATTTATTGGGCACTTACAAAGTCTGATGATGTCAGCAGTCCTGCCTCATGTGTCCAGTCCCTTCTGCAAAGGTGAGAATTTAGGACTAAGAGACTAGCTCTGTGGTAGAGTGCATGTTTATCATGCAGGACACTCTGGGATCAATCCCCAGCACTACAAAAACAAAACAACAGGTACATATACAGAAGATGAGCAACTGAACTCTGTTTGCTGGAAATGTGTAACCTGAGCAGATCCTGACTAACAAAATTCTGTGGGGAATTAAAATTTTGACTTGCAGTTTTAGGATGTTTGATAATATAATCTGAAAAACTTTATTTCAACCTTGAATAAAATCTAAAATGAAACTGCCTTCTCTTTAGCCAGTATAGATTTAAGAAATAGAGTGAGTCATTTGTGTAGTTCTGGATGATTTTCTCAGATGTTGGTGGTAATGGACAGGCCTGTAGGACTGAATTTGTGATGAAGAACATGATTAGTCTCTCTTGACTCCATAGGAAGTTGCCAGTTTGGGACAGGTGAGTGGGCTGGCTGCCTTCCTTCCTTCCTTCCTTTTTCTTTCTTTCCTTTTTTATCTTTTTTTTTTCTTTTTTCCGTTTTGTTTTGTTTTGTTTGAGACAGGGTCTCACTGTGTAGCTCAGGCTGGCCTTGAACTCAGCATCCTCTTGCCTTAGCCTCCTGAGTGCTGGGATTATAGGCATGTGCCATCACACTAGACTAACCAGTTTTGGGTTTTGAAGACAAAATTCTTTGTATATTTATTTTTTTATTTGTTGTTTATATCTTAAAAATGGGCTGGGATTTAGCTCAGTTGGTAGAGCGCCACTTTGCAGTCTCTGAGGTCCTGAGTTCCTATTCCCAGCACCGTAAAAATGGGAGATGGACTTGGCAACCCACTCCCAAGGCAATCCTGAAACAAACTGCCATTGAAAACCCTATGACGGTCGCTGAGTCGGATACGACTCGATAGCACCTAACAACAACAACAACATATCTTAAAAATGGACCCCAATTAACAAATAAATGTTCTATGCTGGATGTGATGGTACACACCTACAATGCCAACACTTGGGAGGCTAAGGCAAGAAAAGCAAAGGTTTGAGACCAGCCTGACTACAGAGTGAGTTCCAGACCAGCCTGGGCTATATAGCAAAACCATGTCTTTAAAGAACAAGGGGACCAGGGTGGGGGGGGGGTGGAGAAAGAGAAAGAAATAAGTGTTCTGTTTGAGGATTCTGGATACAATCAGTACCCAGTAATTGGGGTTGTAAACCATATATGAAATGAAAATAACTCAGAGTGACATGAGGTATGGTCAGGACACCTATGTGGCAGAGGGCATGCCAAAGGAGGAGAGTGTTAAGAAGCTGCAGTCTGCCTATAGTCCCAGCACTAGAAAGCTGAGGCAGGAGGATCTCGAATTTGAGGGTACCTTGGGCTACATAGTCAGACCCTGTTGACAAACAAGCACAAAAACAGTAGTAGCAGCACCCTTCCTGGAACTCCAGTGACTGATGTCCAGTCTTGAAGGAAGTAACTTTTTCTGATGGAGATGGGGTGATCAGGATGGATGATGAGAGGATTGGATTGACAGGAAAAGGGGTTGCCCTGTTGGAAGGGAAAGGCAGACCCACTGACCAGCTTTTAAGCCAACAAGCTTGTGTCCTGTCCGAGGCAAGCTTAAGGACACTGCTGGAAGGATGCTTTTCTCTCTTATTCCTAAAGGGTTTCTTTGGGCTCCTTAGAATTATAACCAGTGCCACTGTCTGTGAAAAACATGCTGAGAAGATTGAATGGCACAAGTGGCTCTGGGCCCCTGAGAGGAGGCTTAGAACCATTGAAACAAGGTGACATTTGTTGTTGCCAAAGGGATTTGCCCTCAGGGGAGAAGTCAGACCTTGTGCAGCTCTTACCTTCCTGTATCCCCTGGCTCTCCAACTGGGCAGGGTGACAAGGAGATAAACCCAGGCTCCCTCTGTCCTCTCAGAGGGTCTCTCATGTGTACCACTGATTTGGGGCCCACATACTCTTAGGGCTTTAAATGCTTCAGACCCTGAGAGATACCAAGCAATCACAAAAATCAATGCTAAAGCTTAAAAATTTTATCGAGGTAAACAGGCTTTTGCATTATATTTAAGATTCATCTTTCCCGTTTTAGGGAGTCAGGTCTTCATTTCAGGTAGATGAGACAGATACTAATGAAATCATCTCATTAAGTGTAATTGCAAGCCATGATAAGGGCTCAAAAGTCAGCATATGATACTATAGCACCCATAACACTGGGACCAGATTCGGGGTATAGAGTTGGGGAACACATCTGTAAGGAATAACTTGTAGGGAATGGAGGATTTAGAAGAGTGGAAGGGGAGCTGAGCTTGTCTGAGGATTATTGAGTAAGCAAAAGCTGCTTGAGGAACAGGATGTTCTGCCTTTTTGCACTCCAGGGTCCAGAAGGTGCTCATTATAGTTTAGTATGTAGATCACAAAGGATACAGGCAGGCTGAGGTAAGCACAGGGACCACCTGGAGGGACTGGCTCTTGTCAAAAGTGCAGGGATCCCAGATGGCCTCTTCACAGTTGCCAGAGTTTGGGGCAGGAAGTAGCTTGAGGAAGAACAAACATCTTCAATAGAGAAATCCCTGCACTCACAAGCAAGACAGCTTGAACCAATGATAATCAAGTATATTATTGCCTTAACATCTTACATTAAGTACTTAAAGGGACAAAATAAGGGTATTTTGTGCCACTTATAATTATGTATGAGGAATTAATGTGAAGCAAATTGATGGTGATTAAAAACAGACTAGTCTCTATAGATTTTCATTTTTCTTGACAGAAGGCTAAAACTCCAGTATGTGGTTTACAACATGGGAAGCTTTAGAAAGAGCAGGCAGTTTGCTTAACCACCATTCATGTTTTCTTTAAGATCCCACTTCAAAAAAGGCCTCAGAACTGGGTACACTTTTCTCAACTGCTAGTTAGCCCTAAAATGTGATAAGGGATTTTGCTTTGGCTGAATTGAAACAGCTGGCAAAACTTCGTTTCCTCAAACTTTTTGTTAGGAAACTGTTTATTATTTGGCATAGGTCCCCAAAGAATATAATTCTGCTTTGTTTAGAGTCTCTCATTTTTAAGTTCGAAAAGACTCTGGGAGGCCCAGCATAAGCCTCCATAGTCACATTAACAAGTAGGATGGAATTCAGAATACTTAAAAATTTTTCAACATACAGATTTTATTTTGTTTATTTACTTTTGTGGTGCTGGAGATTGGACCCAGGGCCTTGTGCATGCTAGGTAATTGCTGTACCACTGAGCTACATCTCCAGCAATATAAAGATCTTTAAAACGGGAAAATCAAGGATAGAACTGTAATTGAAAGAAATAAGGAATTTGAAAAGATGATAGAATTAAAGCATTATTAAAATAAGACCTTTTCTTAGTTTTATTTGACAGTAGTCTGAAAACCAGAACTCCTGAATCATGTCTGAAAACAGTAATACTGTTAGTCAAGAAATGACTTTGCCTTTGCCATTTATGTTTGGTTGTAGAAAGATGTAACAAAGTTTATTATTAAAATACTACTTTCAGGTAAACCAAAGGTTAAATATTCTAGTTTCTTTAAATGACTGTCAGATTCCATTAATATTGTCTTTGTGATTTTTTTTTTAATAGATGGTCTCACACATACTTTGCAAGTATTCTACCACTGAGCTGCACCCCTAGCCCACTTTTGTACTTTTTTAAAATTTTGAGACAGGGTCTCGCTAAGTTATATAGGCTGCCTATGGTCTTAAATGTATGATCCTCCTGCCTCAGCCTTCCAAGTTGCTGGGATTTCAGGCCTGCACCACTGTGCCTGCCTGTCTTGGTGAGATTTTGATTTAATGGATTTTAATTTCTTCAAGAGAGAAAAAAAAGGGGGGGGCTAGGGATGTAGCTCAGTGGTAGAGTACTTGCCTAGTACATGCAAGGTCCTGGGTTCAATCTCCAGCATGGAGGGTAGCGGGGTGGAGCACATGAAAGCATGAGAGAGCATAAGAAAGCCTCATCTAAATATTCAGCTACATTAAAAAAATGTGCACTTATGCTGGGCAGGGTTGCATACACCTCTAATCCTAGCACTGAGAAAGGTGAGACAGACTTATCTTGAATTTGAGGCCAGTTTGTGCTACACTTGGAGCTCCAGGCCAACCTGGACTACATAGCTAGACCCTGTCTTAAAAAAACAGGCAAACATACAAAAAAACAAAAAATCCCAAATCTGCACTTTGACAAAATATGAAGGGGAACAAAAGTGGGAGTGACTCTGAGAAAAGTGGTGCCTTCAAAACCTTTTAGATTTTGCACCGTGTAATACAATAACAGCTAACAATGTGTGGCTATTTAATTTACTTAAAATTGAATAACATTTAAAATTCAGTTCCTTAGTTCTGTTAGCCACATTTTAAGTGCACAACACTTGCATAGGATATGGCTGGTGGCTACTGTATTGAACTGCACATAGATCATATCTAGCATCACAGAGAATTCTTTTGGACTGTGTTGCCACAAACCATTTGAGCTTTGTCCCAGGAGTAATGCTTGATGGGGCAGGTGTTGAGGCAGGGTGGGCTAAAAGGATACTCCCTCCTCTCCCTTTCTTTCCCTCCCTCCCCTCCCCCATGAGTGGTCAGATGGGATGAACTGAAACTCTTGCTGAGGTTCTTGTAAATCAAGTGTTGGGCGCTCACTGGGTCTTATTCCTTTCTTCTGTCAATAGTGCTGGAGAGCTGGCTGGACTACACCGGAGAACTAGAACCCCCGGAGCCGCTGGCCAGGCTCCCACAGCTCAAGCATTGCATCAAGCAGCTGCTCACGGACCTGGGAAAGGTGCAGCAGATCGCCCTCTGCTGCTCAACATGAAACTGGGCACCCAAGACTAATGGGGCGCAATCCTGGGGCACCTGCAGGAGGAGCTTAGCGTATTTAAATAAATAAACCTAGCATGCTGAATGCACGTGACACCGACTGACTTCAGGGATCTGGCCAGGAGTGTGATGGACATTGGACAAAGAGGCCATTTTGGCTACTAGAGGGCAGGGCACTCTGATCTGGAAGCCTACCAAGAAGGTAGCAAATGGACTCTTGGAATTCCCTTCTGTGCACATTGTTGAATGAAGAGAGTCTTTGCACAAACTTCACTTGAAATCGTGCCACTGATGATAAATGGAATGAGAGCCAAAAAAGTTTAGTTGGAAATAGTTGTAAATTCAACTTACAATTTATGTAGCTGACTTTTTTCTGTCAGTTTGAGGCACATGCCTCAAACTGGTTTTTGCCTGGCATGGTGTTTATGCAGCAGGCATAATTTTCATTTTTCAGTTTTACGGGACTGTTGGGACTTCACCGTGCTGTGAAGGTTGGGAAGAAGAGGCCTCAAATGCCCTGCCTTCTCCTTAGGACTCCTCACTTTTCTCACCACATCTCTTGCATGACTTTGTGGTACCGGGGACAAGTTTGTATGCTTTTCACCCCAGGGCTGGCTGGTTGTGGCTTTTGTTTCAAAGCCTATACAGCCAGCCAGTGGAGGAACTAGAATCTTACTGTAGTAAGAATCTAGAAGGAATTCCAAACTGAAGTAGGCAGGGTCTGGAACCCAAAGGACAGCATTTTCTATTCACTTAATATTGGTAGTTTCCCAGTTCTATTTAAAGTCCAAAAAAAATGTTTCCCAACATTTCGAACTCTTTCACTATAAGATTTGTCATAAAGAATGTGGTTTAGGGAATTACCTTATTTTATATTGTTGTCAACAAATATCAGATTCTGTATGTGTCGTTTTCTCCTTCCCTGAGGGTTATGTTCAGTTATTGGTATTTTCAGAATTGCTGATGTAATTTAACACTTTAAATTTCCCGTTTGTATTACTTTGTGAGATCAAGGTGATTATGCTGCTTAAGGTCCAGGTACAATCTATTTGTACCTTTTGAAACAATATTTGTGTTACTTTTGCAGGTTACTGTTCCACAAGTAATTGCTATATTGTCTTTCTTTATTAGGCAAAGTTAAAGAAAATGTTCCATGCTTTGAAGAGTGTCCCATTTCACTAGTTTTCTTATCACTAGAGGCAAAATCAAAGCACAGTTATTAACATTCACAATTATGGGTTTATGAATCTGTAATGTTATATGCTGCAAATATTTACTATGTAAACAAGAAGTAGCCAATATCTCAATAGCAATGACAGTATCTTCAGCAACCTTTGGAATGGTTAGGCTTTAAGGAACAGATCATTGTAGTCATGAATTCAGGCCTCTGTACTAAGATCTGTTTCAGGGTATGCTCTGTCTAGTCATCTGTTTACCATTTGATATAAAATGAATTACTGGACAATTATAAGTTGACCTGGTATAGCTTATACACCTGAGGGAATACATGCAGCTGTAACATCTGTAATGAAGCCAACACAATTCCTGTACAAGAAACGGTTTCCCACTAACATTGGTGTTTCTAATGTGGGAAAAAATGCTCAAGGAGTCTACATGACATTAGTGTTCTGGATACTTTACCAGACAGCTGCAGTCTAAGAATTGTGTGATGCTTGTCTGAAAAGGGAAGAAACTATGATTTTCTATAGCCACAACTGTGAGGTATGATGATTATTGTATTATTAGGTTACTGATTTTCTTTCCTGAAACTACATTTGAGTAGCACATCTGGGAAAGCTGTAACTTTTAAGGTAGTCAATTTCATGTCATGTTCAAAGATGGAAACAGAAACCTATCCTTATTTTGCTACATGGCCATTACTGGGTTTATCATTTAGGTTTTGTGAAGGAAATAATCTAATTTCACTCATTGTGACTTTTGCTCTTAGGGAAGCAGGGAAGACTCCCCACATTCTGATAACCTCCATGTTTCCCTAATTTAAAGCCATGTTGAGGGGCTCCATTCCCAATTCCTGGGTCAAGGTGAGTTAACCCTAAGTTGGAGCACTGGAAACTGTTACTTACAAACAATGCTGATAACATTTAGAAATATGTGCACTACCTAAGTTTTGTCTTTTGAGAAAAAACTATCCACCTATAAAAATTGCCTTGACAAAATCAGTTCTGGTTTGACTAGTCATTTTGCTTCTTTAAGTGATGGGTATATGCAAGGTAGATCCTTGATGAGCCAACATTGCACTGTGGATACATATCTATGTTTACGCGCTGTTAGAACAGAAGGCGCTGTATATAGAAATGTTGCTTTGAAGCAATATTTGCAAAACATGCAAACTTCTGTATCTGTATTTGGAAAAAATAAAACAGGTTCTTGTTGCTATGCTTCCGTGACATATTATTACAGAAGCATAAAGGCTTTTTTGTTTTGTTTTGGAGATAGGGTCTCACTATGTAGCCCAAGGCTGACCACGATCTTGTGATCCTCATGCCTTAGCCTCCTGAGGGCTGAATTTCAGGAATGTGCCACCATGGTCCAGCAAGTACAAAGCTCTTTACCTTGTTTTAATATGTAATTATTTTTTGTAATCATTACCTTTTAAAGGAAGCCTACTTGTATCTTCTTCTTTTTAAAAACCTATCTTTTGCAGGGAAACAGCTGCAAACTCTGCCAACAAATCCTAAAAATATACAAAATACTTTTGACCAGGGTACTGTGGCACAAGCCTGCAATTCCAGCTTGGGAGGCTGAAGCAAGATGATCAAAGATTTGAAGCCAGAGGAAGCCTATGCAAATTAGTGAGACCCTGTCTCAAAAATAAAAAGGGGGTCGGGATGGCAGCTCAATGGAGCACTTGCATAGCATGTGTGAAGCCCTGAGTTCAATCCCCAATACCAGAAAATACTTTTGAATTAACTTCTCTTTAATATTCAAAAGCAAAATGGCCCCACATCAGCTTCTAGCCCAGTCTGGCTTTTGACTGTTGGAAGCAATGCAGGGAAGACAAGCCTGGCCTTTCTTAAGAAATGGGACTCATGGCACCAGAATATTCTGGGACCAATCCAACCTGCCTATATATCGGGTTCTTCCTGGGGTTTCTCTATGTGTTGTGGGTGAAAGCAAGAGGTAGATACTCTGACGCTGCACCCAGTGGCGAGGCTGTGGCCTGAGAACAGAGCATTATGCACAGGAGAGAAGGATGGGTTTATTCACAAAGTAGAGAAAAGGAATGGAGGATTAGGGAGAGGGCAAAGGGGAGTTGGAGAAGGGAAGCGTTCAGCTGCTGTCTCTGCCACTGGGGCAGGGCCTCCCAGGTTCCAGCCTCTTCCTGCTCAAAGCTTTCGCCACTTCTGGGGCCCTGAGCTTGACTCCCGGAGTCTTGCCTTGCAAAGCTGTTGGTCCGTGTAGGCTATCCAGCGTTGGAGAAGTCAGGGTTGAATAGAAGTGGCAGGCAGGTTGAGGTATGATGAAGGCAGGTTGGACGAAGGCCGAAGGCTAGACTATGCAGATGAGTAAACAGGCCTTCGGCTCCTAAGGAACTGCAAGGATCCGATAAGCTTATCTTGGATGGTGTTCAGAATGGCTACTGAACTCTGAACTCCGGAGTTTATATGGTCTGATAGCCAGCCAATCAGGGGAACAGGGTTGGATGAGAAATGATCAGTCAGGCACTAGGGAGGCTTTAGATGCTACCATACCTTGGGCACCATCTTGGCCCACTCGATGGGAGGGGGAAAGAGTAAGATACCCGATGTATAGCAAAGGTGACCCTTTGCTGTCTTGCCCCATAGGATTCTAAGTGGGCTAGATGAGCTCCTGGGACTGGCCATATTTGGGGTACTCTCTATCCCCCTGGGAATCCCAACACCTATAGATACCACCTACCTCCTCCCTGGGTGGGTAGAAGCCTCAAGAGTAGGCTTTAATGTGTTTCATAGCATGTCATCTTCATTACTTTCCAAATGTTTTTCTTCTCTTTCTACAAAATTATGCTGGTTAAAATGGGGGGTGGGGTAAGTAGGGGTTCAGGTCTCCAGTTCTGCCAAAGTGGGGGGGGGGCAGCTGGAGACAGTACAAAGAATAGCTTCAGCAATATAAATAACCCATTAGCTCATTGTTACCAAACCCAGGCCCAAACTCACTCCACGGAAAAACCAATGTCTGAGAGACAAGTGTTGGGGATATAGAAAAGCTTTATTCAGTGGCCAAATACAGAAGATGGAGCTTTGCTCACCAATCAGCCTCTCCACTCCAGGGAGCTGGGGGGTTACAAAGAAAGGACAGGAAAAATGAGGGGGAGAGAGAGAAGCTAATAAAGGGGAAGAATATTCATCTCTTTTTCTAGGAATAGGTGGAGACATTCCAGGAACATGGATTCAACCTTTCATGGTCTGGTGTTTCTGGTCAGGTGTCTGGCAAGTGTCTTTAGCCTTCAAGAGGAAGAAGAGAGACTAGGCAAGTCTAGGTCAAGTTAACCCTGCGTTATAGTTTTGGACAAAGTATTTCTTAGATGATCAACATGTCTACCTATAGAGCTGAGTAGAACCTGACCCAAAAGTTAAGGCAACAAAGACGACAGACACAAGGTGAAGATAGAGATGTCATGTTTTTCATCATGTTCAGTCATGCATCAGCATCTGCAGGCCCAGGTCCAAAGCCAGTGTTTTCAACAAAAGCGACCTTCAGATTCCTTAAGAGTAACCTAGACAGCTGTTATAATAACCCATGTCTCAGAGGTGTTATCTATAGCAAAGCTAGTGGGGACTAATAATATATTGCCCAGCTGTGTGACCCCCCAAATTAGTGAACTTTAAGTCAACAATGAAGCCAGAGAGTTTAGGTTTTTCTTCCTTAAGATCAGTTCTACTTCTTAAATCCTACCAGATGTCTAAAGTCTGGCAAGAAAGATGAGCAAGTCTAGAGGCACAAATAAGAACTCAAACACCACCTAGACTATCTGTATAAGGAGAATCAGTGAAACACTTCACATTAAAATAGCCCAGTTACTTGAGCTTTTAAGGAAGTCTGTGCCCAAAGGGCAGGTAGAGTAAGTTGCTGCATTGGTATAGAGGTAGCCAGTTAAGCAAGCATGTAATAGAGCCAGCTATTTTCCCTGCAGGATCCCACAACCACATTCATCATTATCAAGTATCTTTTCAGCGAGGAAAACAAGCTCAGATACCAGCAAGAGGTAGCGATGTCATGGAACTCACGCTGCTGAAATCTTCATGACATAATCTTCATGTTTGTCTACTAAACAAAACTCAAGTGGGTCCCTGGGAGTCCAGGAGAAAAGCTTTGCAAATGTGGTAGAGGGACAGCCTCAGTCCTAGCTACTATTTAAGGATCCCCCAACAGCCAATGAAAGAATAGCAAGTAAAGGGTTTATTCTCGTGGGCTCCCAACTTCCTTTGGCCACTAACTAGAAAAGTGGGAAAGAAGCTCGGTAAAATAAACCCAATAAAGGACGAACGAAAGAGACACACCAGACCACAGAAACTGTCAAAACTCGTTCTTCATTAACATGGGGTGGGGTGCCAGGCTCCGGCCCCCAAGCCCCATCGCGGCCCTAGTTCAGAAATTGCTCAGCTTAGCCGGTAAAGCGCACGTCCGCGCGGCGCGGGAGCCGCCGGCCCCGCTCTGCTTCGGGAAGGATAGCCCGTAGCTGCTCGTGCACCAGCATCTCCACTATCTGCTCCTTGGTGCGGATGTCGGGTCGCAGCCACTGGCGGGACAGCTCCCGCAGCTGACGGAACGCCTCCCGGGGGCCCGCCGCGTCCTGGTAGCGGAACTGCCGGAAACGCTGGCGGAACGTCTCGGGGCCAGGCCGGGAAGCGCCGGGACCTGTGGGGGGGCGAGGGGCGCCTTCGGCCGGAGGCACAGAGCCCATGGGTGCAGGCCGGAGCGGGAGCTCCAGGGCCGCGGAAGCCGCCGCGGGAGGGATAGGATTCACTCCAGAGACCGCGGCATTGGGCCCGGAGGGCTCAGGGGCAGGCGGAGAGGCCTCTGGATTCGAGCCCGCAGAGTTAGGCTCCGGGTCGGATCTCGGACCAGCTCCCTCCTGCTCCTCTGGCGGTTTCGCGAGGTTCCCTGTGAGCGCCAAGCTCGGCACCGTCGCCGCCATCACTCCGGCTGCCAGCGTCACTCTTTGTCCAGCAACTATGGGCTCAGCACTGCGTCTGCGCGGGAGCGGGGAGAGGAGAGAGATGTTTCCTACTAAAGGGCAGAGCCCGCGCCACCCTTACCGGAGGCCGACTCGGGAGAGACTGAGGGAGCGCCAAGCTTACCTGAACCCGCAAAGCTCCCAGAACGACCGGAAGTGGGCGGCTCCGCGGGCTTCTCTATGATCAGATCTGAGCACGAGCTTCCGGAAGCCCAGCCCTGGCTCCCGGAAAAGGCGCCTCCTAGCTTTCGCGCGTTGCGTGAGGAGGCGGCTGAGACATTGGCAAGGCGGGCGCACATCAGCCTGCAGTGGGACGGTCTAGATGGTGGCGCCTACGAGGACCAGTTTGAGGAGGACTTGGAGTCCGAGGCAGAGTCAGACTCAGACTTGGAGTTGGAGGAGTCCGTGTCGGAGTCGGAGTTGGAGTCGGAGTCGGAGTCGGAGTTGGAGCTGGACCGGGAGTCATCGAATTGGCGGAAGGAGAAGCCCAAAGATTACGAAGGAGACTTCCAGACCCGAGACCTTAGCCAAATAACTACCGGCTTACAGGTGACCCTTGCCTGCTGGTGCGAGCGCGCGTGCTTACTCAGCCATGATCAGCGTGCAGCCCTGACAGTCCTTCAGTGAATGATGAGGGTGATGACTAGCCAGGGGCTCGTTGGCGCTTAGCATGTGACCGGGGGGATGACCGTGGGTCAGCTGCTGGACACTGGAGGAGGGACTGTCTTAAGAAAGTACTCTTGCCTAGTCAAACAAGGGCAGTAGCACCTATCCCATTTCGAGGATAATAAAGTACATGAATAAGATACTTAACACATTGCCTGGCACAAAGTAAATGCTCAAAAACTCTTTACCATTATTTATTTTTATTATTATTTTTATTATTATTATTATTATTATTATTATTATTGCATGCCCTCTGAAACCAAAGGACAGGTAGCTTTGTGGGTTTTGCTTATTTATTTATTTATTTATTTATTTATTGAAATTGGTACTGGGGCAATGAACCCAGGGCCTCTCGCATAGTTTGTAAGTTCTCTACCACCAAGCCTCACCCCCAGCCCATTTTTTATTTTTTATTTTGAGATGTTGTTGTTGTTAGGTGCCGTCAAGTCGAGTCCGATTCATAGCGACCCTATGTACAGCAGATCGAAACATTTGCCGAGTCTGTGCCAGGCAAACAATCTTATTTATGTTTAAGCCCATTGTTGCAGACACTGTCAATCCATCTGGTGGAGGGTTTTCCTCTTTTGCGTTGACCTGCCACTCTTCCAAACATGATGTCCTACTCCAGGGATTGTTCTCTCCTGACTACATGTCCGAAATATGTAAGATGCAGTTTGGCCATTTTTGCTTCCAAGGAGCACTCTGGTTGTACTTCTTCTAGGACAGATTTGTTGGTTCTTTTGGCAGTCCATGGTATATTCAATAGACATCTCCAGCACCATAATTCAAAAGCATCAATTGTTTTTCTGTCTCTCTTGTTCAATGTCCAGCTTTCACAACCATATGATGCCACTGAAAATACCATGGCATGAGTCAGATGCACCTTCATCTTCAATGTGACATCTTTGCTTTTCAATACTCTAAAAAGATCTTTGGCCACAGCTTTTCCTAGAGCAATGTGTCTTTTGATTTCTTGACTGCTGCTTCCACGGGTGTTGATTATAGAGCCAAGCCAAGCAAAATCTTGGACAACCTCAATCTTTTCTCCATTTATTGTGAAGTTGTGTGCTGACCCAGTCATAAGGATTTTTGTTTTGTTGATGTTTAGTCGTAACCCATATTGAAGGCTATGATCTTTGATCTTCATCAGTAAATGTTTTAAATCCTCTTCACTTTCAGCAAGCAGAGTGGTGTCATCTGCATAACTCAGGTTGTTAATGAGTCTTCCTCCAATCTTGATGCCACGTTCTTCCTCATAAAGTCCAGCTTCTCGGATTATTTGCTCAGCGTATAAATTAAAGAGATAGGGTGAAAGTATACAGCCCTGACTCACACCTTTCTCAACTTTAAACCACTCTGTTTCCTTGTTCTGTTCGAACAACTGCCTCCTGGTTCATGTACAGATTTTTCATGAGCACAATTAGGTGTTCTGGTATTCCTATTTTCCGAAGTGTTATCCATATTTATTATGATCCACACAGTCACATGCTTTTGCATACTCAATAAAATATAGATAGACATCTTTTTGATATTCTCTGCTTTCAGCTAATATCCACCTGACATCAGCAATGATGTCCCTAGTTCCCCGCCCTCTTCTGAATCCCGCTTGATTTTCCAGTAATTCCCTGTCTATATACTGCTGTAGTCGCTTCTGAATGATCTTTAGTAGAATTTTGCGGGTGTGTGCTATTAATGATATTGTCCGATAGTTTGCACATTCAGTTGGATCCCCTTTCTTGGGAATAGGCACAAATATGGATCTCTTCCAGTCAGTTGGCCAAGTAGCTGTTTTCCAAATCTGTTGGCATAAACATGTTAACACCTCCAGTGCTGCATCTGTTTGTTGAAACATCTCTATTGGTATCCCATCAATTCCTGGAGCTTTGTGTTTCACCAGTTCTTTCAAGGCAGCTTCTACTTTGTCCTTCAACACCGTTGGTTCTTCTTCCTATGCAACCTCTTGGAATGGTTGGTCATCTACCAACTCTTTCTTGTATAATGACTCTGTGTATTCTTCCCATCTTCTTTTGATGTTTCCTGCATCATTTAATATTTTCCCTGTAGAATCTTTCACTACTTGAGGCTTGAATTTTTTCTTCACTTCCTTAAGCTTGAGAAACACGGAGCGTGTTCTTCCCTCTTGGTTTTCTGCCTCCAGCTCCTTGCACATGTCATTATAATATTTGTTTTTGTCTTCTCGAGCTGCCTTCTGAAATCTTCTGTTTAGTTCCTTCATCATGTCTTCCTTTTGCTTTAGCTGCTTGACGTTCAAGGGCAAGGTCCAGTGTCTCTTTGGACATGTAATTTGGTCTTTTCTTTTTTTCTTGTCTTTTTAAGAA
>VMDO01024856.1:0-29077 GCA_007922755.1 Pedetes capensis | reverse complement strand
GGATATTTCAAGAAAACATATCTAACAAATGGCATGTCTTGACCACTAACTGAGTGCAGCAGTGGACTCTTATGCTTTGGAAATGATAAGCAGGACCCTCCACCAGGGAGGAAACCCACAGTGATCAGATGGGGAGTCTAGAGGAAGGCAAAGGCAGCTGCCAACGGAAGCTGGAGATCCAGCATCACAGGAGGATCTGTGGTCTTTTGTGCTTGGCTTCTTTTGCTTAGTTTCACGCTTTTGAATTCATTCATGTAGCATGTATCAGGACTTCATTCTCTTTTATAGCTGAATAATATTCTAAAATATGCTTGCTTTTAATGCTTGTTATAGATACATGTACAATATTAAATGAATTTTTCAGAACTATAATTCAAGTTTTATAGCCTTCCCTTCCTCCTGATAAACCCTAAGTGGAATTTAGGTAATCCAGCAAGTACTTGTCTACGTATCATTGCATATCCATCCTCTGGAAACATCTGGGTCACTCTTATTTAGGTGTTTGGTCTTGTGTAAACCTAATACTAATACTCTGCATCATTGTTTATAGCATCTATGAGTTTTAGTAATTGAAAGCATGTGAACACTTAAAGGTCAAGTTCCTTTTATACCATAACTTTCTCCATAATGATATGCATGTGATCAGATTTTATTTTGTATATTAATCAGTTGTCACAGACATTTGTGTCTCCAACCACAAATCTCATACATATCCAAACAACAAATTCATTTTCCTAAGCCCAGATGCTCATGATTACCCTAGACATGTTTGTTAGTTTTCATAAATTATTACTACCCTCCTATTTTTAAGTAATCTCCTAAACATTGGTCATTAAATGCAAAAATGAGTTATGACATTCAACAGACTTAAATACAGTTTCATCAGAGAAATGCAAAGCTTAATTACAAGTCATATCTAGCACAAAAGCCATTAATATAGAAATTCTAAAATCTGTTTAATAATTAATCAAGACAAACATTTGGACTATGGGCTTATGAAGATATTAGAGACAAGAAATTTAATTTTATTGACACTTTACTTATGGTGATTTAATGTCATTGCAATGCTGCCAGACTTTTTATCCTTATCCCTAGGTTAGAATAACAGTTAGGTTGAAAGAGTAGCTTTTCATAATAACAAGAATTAATTTAAACACATTTATATTCTCCCTTGAAAAAATAATATTTTGTATAAATTCCATGAAGAAAATTTTGTCATATCACATTTTGTATTCTTTCCAAATGAAAACAATTTTCATTTATTCAGAGAACCATACTCCATAGGTCCCTACTTGGCACAAAGCACTATGCCTAGGGCTTGGAGAGAGGGACCGGAGGATAAATGAACAAAGGTGAGTGTGGCATGGTTCTACCCATAGTATCATCCAGCCTGTTGTGGGAGATCCATCAAGCAATAAAAGCATCACAACTTAGGACAGAAAATGAAATTAATTTCTAATCAATTGGAATTCATTGATTTATTGATTTAATTACATAGAATGAATTAGAACATTAATTTCTAAGTGCCTTGGGGCCCACAGGAGAAAATAACATTCAGAGATGTTGTGAGGTCTGTCTTCTAAGAGAGTTCTCTCTTGGATGAGAAAAACATAAAAGGAATTCCACATAGAAGGAACAGCATAAGAAAAGAAATAAAAATAAGAAGTTAGGGGAAGAGTGAACAGTTCACTTTGAGCAAAAGGCATAGGCACAGAAGAAGTGGCTTAAAGCTGGAAAGAAACATCTATAATAACCATGGAAGGGCTGGAATACCAAGTTAATGTGTAGGTTTGACTAGTAATATGTATGTAATATGCACTTCTTGGAGATACACTATGTGGTTTAGCATATTTAGCAGGTTTTTGAGAAAGCCTGCTTTTGAAAAAAGTCATTTAAAAAGGCAAGAAACTTTTCCAGATTAAAGGAGACTAAAACTACATGACAAGTAAGTGAAACATGTGATCTCGATGAAAAAAAGACAACAATAAGACAATTATTGAACTTTTTAAAAGATTTGTGGATTAGGAGCCAGGTGTGGTGATGTACTCCTAGAATCCCAGCACTCAGGAGGCTAAAGCAGGAGGCTGAGGCAAAAGGATTGGCATGAGATTGAAGCTAGCTTGATCTACATAGTGAGTGGTAGGCCAGCGTGAGGTACACAGCAAGATCTTGTCTCAAATATAGATCTGTGGATTAGAGAATAGTATTATACCAACATTAATTTTCTGGTTTTTCTCATTGTACAATGGCTGTGTAAGATGCTAATACTTCAGGAATCTGAGTGAAGAACACATACAAATCATTTGTACTATTTTTCCAAGTTTTCTATAAGTCTGAATTAAGGGCAAATTAACACTTTAATTTTTTTAATATTTAAAAACCTGCATTCCTCAGCAGTTTTCTAAAGGAAACACTTTGGAACACACTAGAATATTTTAAAGAAAAGTTATGAAGTGTCAGTGGGAATGAAAATCAGGGGATAGATTCATAAACATTACTGAGATTTGGCAACTAGAAGCAAGAGAAAGTGAAGAACAAATCAATGTCCAGCTTGCATGCACTGCGAGGGCATGGGACTCGTTACATCCACCAACCAGATGGGAGAAAGAGTGAGGTTGACAGAGAGTAAATAAACTCATTTGGACACACGATGCGTCCACTTTTGCTCTTAACATTTTGTTGTTGTTAGGTGCCATCGAGTCAGGTCCAGGTCATATTGACCCTCATAGGGTTTTCAATGGCTGATTGTTTTGGGATTATTTTGTGGAGTGGACTGCCACATCCTTCTCCCATTTTTGTGTTGCTAGGGATCAAACCCAGGCCCTCAGAAAGTGCAGAGCAGGGCATTACTAACTGAGCTGAACCCCAACCCCTTAGCATTTTAGCTGCATATATATTTTTAAACAAATTACTGGTTTGTGGTAAAGAACTACTATCTCTCTTTGGATCAGTATAGACTCTCTATTACAATGAAAAGCTAGAAAAGAACAGTATAGACTCTCTTTGGAACAGTATAGACTCTCTATTACAATGAAAAGCTAGAAAAGAACATGAAAGAACTCACATGAATCCAAATATGACTTTTGAACACATAAACTTACTGTCTTGTGTCATGGTTCAGACCTAAACTGTCCCCCAAAGTTCGTCATTTGGTTCTCAGCTATTGGTACTGTCCTGGGAGTTTGTGGAACTTTAGGAGGCAGGCGGTTGATGGAGGTAGCTCCCTAGAAACCAACCTTTGGAGGTTTTTACCTTGGACTCGCAGCCTTGGGCACTGTGTCCCTGGTCTACCATGTTGTGAAGTTGTGGGACACAGGCCCAGCCACTAGCACAGCCATGCTTGCCCTGCCACCATTATGGGCAGATTCTCTAACTGTGAGCTCCCATTAACGTTGTTCCCCACCCATAAGTGTGTTTGGGTTGTTTTTCTGCTGTAGCCATAACACTGACTAATACATCTTCCTTCATATAATTTCAGAACTAAAGTTAGCATTTGTTTTACTAAAGTTGTTGAAGTTCTTCACTTAAAATGTGGTTCCTGGAGATTCTCAGATAGTTCTTTAAATTCTACCACCACAGCATAGTTACTAAAGACAGTTACTCATGTTCAATTTTCTACAACCTGTGAAAAAAATGAAGACATAAAGTGACTATTTTCAAAATTGTATGCCTTTTTACCAAGTAGCCAGACAAATCCCCAGATCAATTATCAGATGAAAAATGAAAATTACAGGCTTGTGGCTAAAGCATCAAGATTATTATCTAAATGTTTAGTTTTCATAAAAATGTTAATTTTTATGAAAACATATTCAATGTAATGTCTTACTTATTCAATTATATAGACCTTTCAGGGAATAAGTTGTTCCAGAAGGTAAGCATACAAGGTTGATCTTAAGTATTGGAACCCTCTAAAATTTTACAACGTTTAACTTAGTAATGTTAGAGACCAACTGAATGCTCTTCATCAAGGGATAATCAGAAAGGTGCCTGAGGAAGTTGAGTTAGGCAGCAATTATAGAATTGAGGTTAGGAGAGAATTTAGAGTTGAGAAACAGCCCTGCAGGCAGGGCCAGAGCCCTGAACAGCATGGGGGAAATGGAATTAAAGACACAGTTGTCACAAAGTTCAAATGAGAAGAACTTGGTCACTAATTAGATAAGAAAGCAATGCAAAGGAAAACCTCAAATACAATAGTCAGGTTTGAACCCAAGTGACAAGTAAAATTGCAGTGACATTACAGAAAAAGGAAAATAATAATTACAAGTTTACATGATAAAAATAATCATGTAACAAAATATAATGGAAGGCTTTAATTTTTATTTGAAGAATTTGGTAACAGGAAGATTCCTGGTCACCAGGGACTTTGGCTATTGTGAGAAGCTCTGAGCCTTCTGGATTCTGCAATGAGAGAAAATTCTTAGTGGACTCTGAATGGGCAATGTAAGATAATGCTTAGCAATTTTTATCTACTACATCCTACTATTGCTTACTTTCATTTCATTTTCTTTTATTTTTTTCCTACTAGTTTATCCTAGAATACATTTTTTAAAATTTTTGCTTCTTTTTCCCCTAAGAGCCTCACCAGCTCGCCTTAGACATAACCAACTCTCCATGCATACTGCATAGCTACTGGCTTGTAAGACATTTATGTACATGTACAGAAAACTAAGCGAGTTAGTTGCAGAGACTCAAAAGTCAGATGAAGGAAATAGAGCTGTGCTATGAAGGAGTGACTTAGTGTGTATGCACCAAGCATCCTAGTCTAGTGAGCTCTGGCCCCACTGCTCGGGAATGGGGCCCCAGGTGTGGGTTCTGACTATCCCCAGATACCTGAGGATTTGGGTCCCTGAATCCAACCTGAACTCTGGTTGCATCTTGCTTCTAGACTGTGGTTGGAAGCAGCTTTTCAGATTGCCAAAAGGACAAAGCTGGGACTTCAAAGACCTTAAAGAACAGGTTTTGTGTCTGGCCATTTTGCTGCTTGCTAATAAATGGCAATATGCAGAAGGCAGAGCTTATACTCAGACTCGCTTGTTTTCTGGTAACAAGTTTGCGGGAAAGGAAAACTTTGATCCTTGACTTCCTCTAAATACCTACCTCAGCAAAAGACTGATCACTTGTAAATGAACAAAATGGTTTAGTTAATACTTAAAAAGTAGCCCAGGAAGACTTCTCTACGAAGTGGCATTTGAGCTAAGACCTGCACAATGTCATTCAAAGCAGGGGTCCCAACCTCAGGACCACTCCCCATTGGCTCATATCCCAAAACCATCTCTCCCTACCCACCATCTGTTCAAAAATTGTCTCTCACCAAACCAATCCCTGGTGCCAAAATGTTTGAGAACTGCTGATTTAAAGAGTGGGGCTAAGAATATTCCAGAAGAAACAATGATTCACGTGGCTAGAGCTTGGAGAATAAAGGAAAGAGTGACTAAAGATGAAGCCGCAGAAGTAGGTAGGGGTTTCAGATGAAATGACACAGAACCTCAGTAGATTTGAAGACACTGGGGCAACATTACTATGCTTCACCCAGGAGAGTGACATCATTTGTGTTTAGGCAAGGGATTCTAGAACTGCTCAGGGAATGGACAAGAGAGAAAAAGAAATGATGAAGAAAATAAGTAGTAGGCTATTACAATAGTCCACAAGAGAGAAGACAGTAGCCTGGGCTTGGTTGATGATAGTAGAAGTGCCTGTCAATATGCAGGAAGAGAAGTGGAAGATAAGGAAAAGGAAGAAATTAGAATGAAGCTTAGGTTTCACATTTGAGTGACAGAGATGATGCTGGTAGTTACTGACAGTCTAGGGATTTTCTCTACTGGTAGCTTATCTCTCTTGTTAAAAAAATAGAAAACAGATTAATTTTTAAATAGTTTCAATCATTAGAGAAACTTGTCTAGATGTATCATAAAGCTTACATATTTAGTCTAAAAGGAAATTCCCCTAGAAACAGAAGTTATGTCTTCTCATATTGGAAAACACTGCCAATTGCAAGGGGTAAAAATTGATTGACATTTCATAATGGCTTAAAGTAACTAGTGTGGTATCAGCCATTCACATTTGACTAAAAGTAAAATTGCTAACAAGAAATTGATTACTGTGAATAACTTTCATTTAAAATTGATCATATAAAATTCAAGAAAATATTTGCAATGTATAATTATTACTGAGTAGAAAAGATAATCAGGAAATCCTACAGACAATGAAACATGAACAAATTAAAATCTAAGGATGCACAACAGTTTTTAATTAATGAGCCAAACTAATCCAAATAAACACAGAAGTGTGTTCTAAGGCTTGGCTATAAAGGGCTTTAAAGACAACAATTATAATTAAAAAAACCATAGCTATCATTTACTGAAAATAGTCTATTTGCAGGGCATCTTTCTTTGAGTGCTATCATGCATAACCTTGATACTAATGTGAAATATGCTTTATTATCTCTAATATATACATAGATGATAGATAGATAGATGATAGATAGATAGATAGATAGATAGATAGATAGATGACAAAAATAGAACATAAAGAAAATAAGATCTTGTCTAAGGATCTGGGCTCAGTGGTTGAGAGGGACATCACACTTACTTCTGAAATATCCCCAAATGATTGCACTTATTAAGGATACTTTGGTAATATATATAACAAAGGGTAATATAGATATGCTTATCTTTTAATGGATGTTTTAGAAAGGCAGAGCTTAAAGAGCCAATTTGTAAATTTTATCTATTTGATGATTTCATATAAGTCACAATCCTCTAATTATGAGATTTCTGTGTTCCACATAACACTGGACAGAGAAAACAAATTCTTCTCCAAACTTTCCCATTAGTGGAACTAAGCACCTGAATGAAAATCCAAACTACTAGAATAATGCTTTCAGATGAGGCTTTGGAGAACGTTTCTATGCCTACAGAGGGATGTGAGATTATGTTGGGTTCAAGCAGTACATGAAAATCAAATAAGAAAATCAGAGCATGAGGATGCAGATTTCAGTCTCTGATGCTAAAAGCCCTTCTAAACCTGCCAGCACTTCCTTAAGTGTCAGTAACTGTCAGATTGATGGAAAGGCCTTCCTGAGGCAGAATTCGCCTGCGTCCAATCCAGGAGCATGCTCTCATTATGAGTCTTTCTTGCCTAGAGTAGATATGGTTAATGCACTTTTGATCTTCCTTCCTAGCCACTGAGTAAGAATTTCTATTTGTATCTGAGCTAAGCAAAGATGAGTAAATATTCAATACCTTTTATATAAGGAGTTAATTATATTAATCCCAAAATGTGTCCTCCTGATACAGATGACTCTATTAGATTTAACTGAATGAAAATAAATTTTAAACCATATTCATGTAACTATGTACTAAATACTAAATATAAAATGTTGATACATATATATATATATTTCATTAAGTAAAATACTTTTATCTATTATAGTAAACTCAATATTTTACATTCCACTTCACTATAGGACTTGTTTGTACAGAATTAATATTAGCATTCAATAGATATTACTTCAATACCATGTATCATTTAAAAAATATAATTAGAGAATATGGTTAAAATTTCACCATCAGGCCAAAGTGTTTATTTCAGAAATGTCTCAATACTATTTTGTAACAAAGACTAGAATCTCCATTGTTTGCTTTATTGCCATAGTAGTTATCAATAACAAATATTGACTGAGCATTTACTTGGCCTTACGCTAAACCAAATAGATTCAGTAACTCAATAGATCAAATATAAAATGTGTTGACACAGTCCTACACAAATGATTTCTGGTAATCAGATTAACACAGAAGAAAAGAGAAAAAATAATTATCTGGCAACTACTATGTGCAGGCATTGTTCTAAGCACTTTATAAATATTAACTTATTTAATCTTCCTAGCAATTTTATTATGAGTCTCATTTCACAAATAAGAAAACTAAGGTAAGAAAATGCTATGCAGCTTGCCTGAGGTGACACAGCTAACAAGTGGCAGGACTGAGATTTTAAAACTTCTGATCCTCTGACAAAAATTTGATCAGAATTGGTTTTCAATGAGATATAAAGGTCATTTCAAATCCTCTTTGACATGCATGGGTGAGAGGTATCCTAGTTTCTGTTTCCTAAACCAGATGCTAAAACAAGGACTTGTATGTAGATCATTGATTTAGGAGGCCATCTGAGGAAGGATAAGTGAGAAAGTAATTTGGAAAGCCAGTCATAGCTATGAGCCACAGGGCTCAATGCTCTCGTGATTTTCTTCCTCAATTCTGAGTGTTTTCTCTGTAGCTCAGAAAATGCTCACTGAGGAACAAAGAAGAAGTATTTGTTCACCAAATCCTGTCCCTCATTGGTTGAGGGCCTCCTAGGAATGTTAAATCTCTGGCATTCTTGGATGTCCTGCAGAACCTGAGGAAGTTCCACTGGGCCAGAGAAATCCCTCAGGCAAAGAAGTGTCACAACCTTTAAGTAGAACCGTCCACAATACACAATACTTCAGGCGGGCTAAGGGCTTAGCATGGGGGTCCCCAGCATGGTGTGCAGATGGAATAGGACAAAGCTATTGTCTTTGCCTACCCACTTCCAAACACTCAACTTTTCTTTTTTGGATTTGGTTGGTCAGTTGGTTTTGTTTTGTAGGGTTTTTGTTGTTGTTATTGTTGTTTGTTTTGCTTTGTTTTGTTTTGTTTGAGATAGGATCTCACTATGTAGGTCGGACTGACCTCAAACTCACCATCTTCCTGACTCTGCTGGAATTACAAGTGTGCATCCCCACACTGGGCGTATACTCTCATCTTTTGACAACAGCACCTTAATTGCTTTTTAGAGAATACACCTTCATTCTTTCCCTCTGCATGGTGAAAGTAGGCTATTGTTAGGGTATGGCTGGCCCTACTACCCTTCAGAGTCCAGATTGGACAAAGATAATCAATTGGCATATTCCTTCCCTTGAACCTAATGGTTTAGGGATAGTCATATGAGGTAAGATGGGCCCTGAGGCCCAGGTGAACAATTTTCAACTATAGGGAAAGATAAACTCTTCCCTACAGAGCCTCCAAGTTAGAAGGGCATGCCACTGTGCATGGTGGTGTCTACTTCATGGAGAGAAGCTACCGGAGAGGAAAGCAGAGCTATAACAAAGAGACACAGACGGAGATGCAGACAGGCAGAGGTGATCTGGTCATGCCCAGACCAGTTCTATTCTTGGACTTTTCCATTACACTATCATTTTTTATTATTATTTTAAATCAACTTGAGAACAGTTCATCTTACCAGGACTACTTTTTTCATCAGAAATGTTTGAGTTCTGACAGTCTCTTAATTTCTGAGTATTTATTTTATGCTTACTTAGAACCATAGGATTTTTTTAACTAAAAGGACATTTGAAGTCATCCAGCCTAATCTTCTCACAGAGCAGGAACACATCTACAGCTGTGTGGCAGCCAGCTGTCACATGGTGCTATGGGGTAGATAGAATGTGATAGGCACAAATTGAAATGGGCTGTAAATATAAGGTTCAAGTTGGATTTTGAAGATTTTGTAAAAAAAAGAAAAGGCAAATTATCTCATTGATAATTTTTTGATACTGATGATATGTTGAAATAAAAGTATAGTGGATATATTGTGTTGAATAGAATTTTTATTAAGATTAGTTTCCCCTACTCCTTTTTTTATGTGACTACTACACAATTTAAAATCACAGATGCAGCCCATATCATATTTCTGTGGACAGTGCTGGGCTATGGTATCCTTGACAAATGTTCTTGTACCCCTCTTTAAACATGCAACTCGCTACACCTATAGGCAGCCCTATCTATTATTGGATTGCTCTGAGTGTTAAAAATGATTTTTTTGTCTGTGACCTGAAATTCATCACTTTGGAACTTCCATCTATTGGTACTTCTTTTTCCTGTGTATCAAGAATAACTACTGCTAGTCGGGCATGGTGGCACATGCCTGTAATCCCAGTGGCTTCGGAGGCAGAGGCAGGAGGATTGCAAGTTCGAGACCAGAGGCAGTCTGTGTAACTTAGTGAGACACTGTTTCAAAAAAGTAAAAAAAAAAATGGGCTTAGGGTGCAGCTCAGTGGTCTAGCACTTGTAGAGCATGCAAGCGCCAGGCCCTGGGTTCAACCTCCAGTACCGCAAAAAAAAAAAAAAAAAAGAATAACTACTGCTCATTTATACCTAGCTCTTCTGACATACTACTGGAAGATTGTACTACAAACATTTTTGGTGCCTTGCTGACAGGAACTTGTATTTGCATTAGCAACAGATGCAGAGTTGTTAACCATGGTCTTTTAGTGCCTAAAACTAAACCCAGCTCATTTCTTTATAAAGGCATAGTTTTCTCTGCCCTATCAGGTGTGACCTAGGGAGAAGTTAAGGTCATCCAGCAGAGATGCTATCCTCTGTTCTGAGTTCTTTCATGGGAAATGAACACAGACATTGTGGGGAGAAAAAAAAAAGTTGTCAAAAAGGAATGGTAGTTCTGAGCTCATTTTCAGTACACAGTACCTGCTATAATACAGGCCTCATGGAGGCAGATTGGTTCTAACAACAGGTAAGAAGGTTTTCTTGTCATTTCTTGTTTCCTCAATACTAAGAGGACATTAATACCAAGGGGGAAATACCTAGAATGTTAATTTTATATTTAAACTTAAAAATAAAAACAAGTAAGATGGAATGCAACAGATTGCTACTTTAGTATGTCATGACCATTTCAAGTTTCTAATTTTTAATGCCTTTTTTTGGTGTGTGTATGGGCTGAGGATTAAATCCAGGGCTTTACTCATGCTAGGCAAGTTCTCTGCCACTGAGCCACATCCACAGCTCTTAATTTTTTGAGACAGGGTCTCACTATGTGTCTCATGCTGACCTTGAACTCACTGTGCAGCCCAGGCCAGCCTTAAACTCACTATACTTCTGCTGCCACCTCTTGAGTGCTGGGATTAAGGTGTGTACCATCATGCCTGGTTCTTGATGCCTACTCTTATGATTAAACGTAATTCAAATATTTTAAGAAAAAAGTCATAAAAGACTAATATCTGCGTTTTTGATATATCCAAAGTTATTTTCATTGCACTGTGGGTATGAACAGTAAATGAAACCTTTTTAATTAGGATTTCTTTCAGGAAACTGACGCTGTTAAAAATAAAAACACATGTGTCCAAAACTGTTATTATCATTTCTTGTTGTTTCAACTTAAGTCATATCATTAATCACTAAAATCTTCATTTTAGTGTAGTGATCAAGTAAAAATTTTTCTGATCTAGAGAAAAGTTTTTATTGCAAATATATTTCCTAGTAAAAATGTTAAATAAGACAACTTCTAAAGTTGATGTAACACTAAGTAGAGCACCTGGGATTTGTGGACACAGTAATATACCCCAATGCAGACATGCAATTTAAGAAGTAATAGATGTGGTATTAGTTAGACTTTCATCACTGTAACAAAATACTTGAATAAAATAAGAGAAGAAAGACTTATTTTTGTTCATGGTTTAAGAGATTTCAGTCCATCATGGTGGAAAGGATGTGGAGGAATATCTCACATGATGGCAGCCAGGAAGTAGAGAGGAAGTTCTAGCTGGATCTCTTGTTTTACTCTTTTTATTCCATCTGGACTGCCAGCCTATGGGATGATGCCATTCACATTCAGGGCAGGTTTTCTCCCCCTAGTTAATCCTCTCTGGAAATGCCCTCATAGACATACTCACAGATGTGCTTTAACTGATCTCCTAGGCTCTTCTAAACACAATCAAGTTTACAATCAAAACAATCATCACAGATCCTAACGCACCCACATCCCTTTCAACACTCACAATTGTCTTACTTTGATTATAATCAACAGCCACAGATAGAAGTTCTGTCTACTTAATGCCTAAAACATTAAGTTAACTCAATTTATTCAGCTCAGGTAATTAAATTTGGAAAATAATTTTCATCAATGAGTTAATAAGCTAATTTTTTCCAAAATAATTGATCAGTCTAAGGAATCTAAGAAGGTTTATAGGGTAAATCTAAGATCTGAAGACTCCCACCTCATCTTATTATTACTTTAACCAGTTATTTTGTTCCTTCTTTCCACTTAAAATACAATGACTGTCAGCATTCTTTAGAGTCTCTCTCCTCCTACTTCCAGGAGCCTTCTCCAAGTCATCAAACCCAAAGTTCTTAAAATCTCATTGTCTCTAGAACATTACTGAACAAGTAAATGAGCTTAGGTCATTCCTTTAAACAATTTAGATATTTAGCCATCCTCTGAACAACCTTCCCAATTTATAGCTTCAATCCTTCTACAATAGAATTTCTTGGCACTGTAATCCCTAAGGACTTCTCTCTATGTGGTGTATGGACCCTGAGGTGACCTTCACTAATGTTTCCCTTCTAGTATTCAAGTCTTTTCGTAATCTACCTTTTTCCTCTAAATGTAAGCAGCACCTGGAACTTGCTTCTAACCAATAGCATAGAAAAAGGTGATATGGTATCCATCCCATGATATATAAGGTTATAAGTCAAAAGTGTTGATATGTCTCTCCCATTATTATTTTACATAATACAGTACTAGGAGGCTATACATGTGCAGTGGAGGACTAAGAAAACTGAGAATATCTAAGCTCTCCAAACATCTCCACTTGTCTGGGTGTTCCATGTCTATGCAAGAAAGACCTGGAGATCACAGAACAAACTCGGAGCCAAGGAAGATTTTGCCTGAACTTTTAGTGTACTCCATAACCCACATACAGATATATCACCAGAGTGTAGGAGATTTGCTGATTTAAGGTTTTATTATTGTTGTGATCAAATACCTGAGAGAAACAACTTAGGGAAGGGAAGATGTATTTTGTCTCACAGTTCCAGAGGTTTTAGTCCATCATGATGGGGAGAGAATGGCAGGGCGTATCAACTCACATCGTGGTGGTCAGAAAGCAGAGGGCAAGATGCTTGCACTAGCTAGCTTTCTCCTATTTCCCCTTTTATTCCATCTGAGAGCCCAGCCTAGGGGATGGTGCCATCTACCTAAAGGGCACGTCTTTCTTAGTTAATCTCTGGAAACACCCTCACAGACACACCCAGAGTTGTGCTTTACTAATCTCCTAGGCTCTTCTCAATCCACTCAAGTTAACAACCAAGATTTACCATCACAAGGGGTATCTTAATGAGTTTTGGTGGCTATTGCAGGGTAACTACACTGGATGGTTTAAGTAATGGACACTTATTTCTCATAGTCCTGGATGCTCAGAGATCCCAGATTAAGGTACCAGTAGGTACAATGTCACTTGCAGCCATAGCCCTGTGGCATCCAATCCCGTCAGATCTCGGAAACTAAGCACGGTCTGGCCTGGTTAATACTTGGATGGGAGACCACCTGGGAACACCAGGTGCTGTAGGCTTGGGAGAAGAACTCAGCAACCCACTCCCAAAAATCTATCCACCATTGAAAACCCTATGAACAGAAGAGAAGCATTGACAATAGTGTTTCGCCTGTTGTACATAGGGTTGCTAAGAGTCGGATACCAACTCAATGGCACCTAACAAGGTATAATGTCTGGTGAGGACCACATCCTAGTTTGCAGGTGGTCAAATCTTCTCACTCTGTTTTATATTTGGGGTAGGAGAAGAGAGAGAGAGGAAGAGATAAATCAAGCTTTAATGTTTCTTCCTGTACGGGCACAATTTACATTCATGAAGGTTTCATCTTCATGACCAAATTGCCTCACAAAATCCCACCTCCTAACACCATCATATTAGACATTAGGATTTCAACATAAGAATCTGGAGAGGACACAAACATCCAGTCCATAGCACTGTCTGAGCAAGCCCCCAAATCAATCATTAACCAACCACTGAGTTATAAAGACATAGTGGTAATTTCTAGGATTGTTGTGTAAACAATTAAAGTAGAACATTTAAAAAAAACACTAAGAATTTTCAACAACCACATACCAAAACTAAATCCACACATGTCTTCTGGACATAAAGTAAGGCAAAGCAGCAACAATAACAACTCACGGAAGACATAAAGCTGAATCCCAAGTTATTGTGATATATTATATAGAATGTCCAGCTTTGAACAACAAAATGAGGCCTACAAAGGAAGAGGAAAGTATGACTGAAACCATGTCCTCATTTCTCTCTAAGGAGGAAAACAGTAATAAACAGAAATTGCCTCTGAGTGGGCTTGGATGTTGTACATAGCAGACAAAACTTCAAGGCACCGACTGTAAATATGTTCAGAATTAAAGGAAAGTACTTTGAATTAATAAAAGGAAAATATGATGACAGTGTAAGTGACCAAGTGCCCCCCCACCCCGAGAGCTAGCCAGCCAGCTCTGTCTACCATGTGAGGACACAGCAAGAAGCCACTAATTTGCAGCTTGGCGGAGGACCCTCAATAGACCCTGACAATGCTGACACCCTGATCATAGATGTCTCAGCTTCTAGAACTATGAGAAATTAACTTCTGTTGTTTATAAGCCACTTAGTATATGGCCTTTGGTTACAGAAGGCAAAACGGACTAAGACACAGTGAATCAGAAAGAATATAAAAGACCTGCCCAACACTACTAAACAACTTGGCCTCATTGACACTTATGACACACTCTGCCTAAGAGCACGACACACATTCTGTCCAAGAGCATGTGGAACATTTTCCAGGATAGACCACATGTTAGGCTGTAAAACAAATCTGGATCCATTAAAAGAATTAAAGCAATGTAAGCAGGTTCTTTGACCATAAGAAAACTGAACCGAATGGAAACAGAAACAAAATATATCAAACTTCAGAGTATACCACCAACACAACACATTATAAAAGGGAAATTTATACTTACAAAAGGGATACATCAGAAATGAAGATTTTTTTTCAAATAAATTATCTACATGTTCATTTTAAGGAACTAGAAAAAGAGCAACTTACCCTTGTTGTTGTTGTTAGGTGCCGTCGAGTCGGTATCCGACTCATAGTGACCCTCTGTACAACAGGGGATACACTATTGTCAGTGCTTCTCTGCTGTTCATAGGGTTTTCAACGGCAGATTGATTTTTGGGAGGGCGTTGCCAGGTCCTTCTCCCAAGCCTACATACAGCTTCTGGTTTTCCCTGGCGGTCTCCCATCCAGGTACTAACCAGGCCCAACCCTGCTTAGCTTCTGAGATCTGACGGGATCAGATGCCACAGGGCTATGGCTGCAGGCCAACTTACCTTAAAGCAAGCAAAAGTAATGAAATCACAAAGATTAAAGCAGTAAAATAAAAATAGAAAAACAGAGACTAAAGGTCGACACTTTGGAAAGACCAGCAAAACTGAGACACCTTTAGCTAGGTTGACCAAGATAAAAATAAAGGAAGATATAATTGCTAAAATCAGAAATGAAAGCAACTTGGATATATTAGTACTAATACAAGTACCAGTACAACATGGATGAACTTCAAAAATCTTATGGCAGTCACAAAAGGACACATAATGTATGGTTCCATTTATATGTTCTGCCCATAATAGGCAAGTCTATAGGGACAGAAAATAGTCTGGAGGTTGGGGCTAGGGAGAGGGAGAAATGGGAGTGATCATTCATGAGTATGGGGTGTTTGGGGATGATGTGAATATTCTAAACTTAAATTGCCGTGATGTGCAGAGCTCTATGGGGAAATACCTGAATTGTGTACTTTCAATGAGTGCATTGTACACTACATAAATTATTCCTTAGTAACACTGTTTATTAAAAAACAAAAGGCTTATATACTATGACCAAGAGGACTGTATCCCAGGAATGCAAAGACTAGTTAACATGTAAAATCCAGTCTTTCCTGTTAAATATAATACTGCAATGAAAGAAGACATTGTCATCCTCTTACACAGTTTGGTAGAGACAAATATATCACTGCCTTCTTTTCTTTTTGAATGGAAAATGACACAGGAAACAGACAAATGGAAATGGAAATAGGCTTATTCCTAACAAACCCAATTGAAGAGCATAACTTTAGATATGCATCTACATTGACTTTCTAAAACCTGCTGCCCATATCCACCCTTCCCAACTGGACAACCGTGCATCCTCAATGAGTCCAGTACTGAAATAAGTGTCATAGACTAGATAGTGCTTCCCCTGCAGGCAGGCTGCCTCTCCACCTCCAACTCTACCATGCCACTCCCAACCCTAGAAGAAAAATAAAATAAAATAATAAAATAGAAAAGAGCTGGAATCAAGTACCCCCAAAATCAGCAAAGAAATTTTTCTTCTTCCAAATGCATACAAAATGAAGGAGAGTTAAGTTCCTCTAACAATCAAGTACTTTTACAAAGCTACCTATGCTAGACAAAAGAAAATCACAATTAAAACTCTCTGCTACTACAAATAAATGTTTGTTGTAAAAAATGGTTAAGAATAATTACATTTAACACTGTAGTGCTGGATTGTTTTTATCCCACTTGGAGTAATATATTTTTAAGGTGTCTTTCATTTTTGTATATTGGTGAGGGATAGCTATGGGGTGATCAAGATTTTCCAGTAAAACTCTGCCCTATCCCAATACCCCTTAGGGACTGCCACCTGCTCCCAGAGTGATCAAGTTCTGCTTCACTACACATCTACTCATAAAGAAGGATGCATGTTGAATTACTTAGCAAAGCTGAACAAAACACCTACACAGTCCATCATGGGAGATCCAGGAGTAGTAACAGAAGGGCACAAAACAAGAGAATTGGTCTTATAATTGCATGCTGTCAAGCAGCTAGATCAGCAGCCAGCAGGTTTGCATTACAATGCATTTGGTTATCCCATTTACAATGGGCTGGTAATCCCATAAATATTTATGGCCAAACTCAAGAAAACAGCATAAGCTCTTACCTTTTTAGAAAGGTCTATAACATGCATAGTGTCAGTGAAGTATGAATCCCTGATGATTTGGTTACTTCTTAATATGTTAAAGGCTGGACTGCCCTTGGCACATGCATGCAGACTTGATACAGTTGTCAAAGGTTTGTTTCTGGAGGGCAATTGTGGGCATATGTTTCAACTGGTGAACTATCCAGTCGGCAGCTGCTCTCTATCCTGACCCAAAGCAGGGCAATGTGGAACCCACAGATTAGCAGACATAACCTTGAACAGTTGGGAATAGAGATGACTACTTCAGGAATAAAAGAGAGAGAGAGAGAGAGGAAACACTCTCCTTGAGATGATTCTGTATGTGGGCAATAATATAATGTCAATCATCATTGTGCCTGAAGGAAATAAATTAATTCTTTCTTTGAAAGGCCTAGCATCATTCACGTAATAAATGCATTCCAGTTTCAATTCTATATGCTGTGTGTGTCAAATAAACAAATAGGGAAAACATATCTATCACTTATGGTCTTACAGATAATTCCATAGCCTATTTACTCCCCAAAAGATTTAGGCAGCTAATAATAAGGGCAGAAAAATAAAAAGACCAAAAGTAATAATTAATAAAACAAAGAAAATAGTCAAAAATAAGAAGAAAAAGGTACACAAAGAAATCTCAACCTGTTGGCTGAGAAAACCTACAATAATTCAACATGATAATTATGTGTGTCCTTTGCAAAACTAGAACAAAGAGGAAAATTCAATGAATACATACAATCACGCTCAGACTTTAAAAAGTTATTAGAACTTCTCAAAAACATACATCACCATGTCATTTGTTTTTCTTGCTCTGTTGGTATGGTGATGAGTCTCAATAAACAGTGAGCAATGGGTCCACTATGTGTGTGTGTGTGTATGTGCGTGTGTGGCAGTTACGAACATTTCTAATAACACTTTAAAGGGGAAATACAGAAGTAACTTGTGGATTTGAAGATTGGGATTTTAGAACAGGAATTAATAATTCCCTCTTCAACATTGCTCTATGTCTGGTACCTTTTCAGGTCCTGGGGATGCACAGGGGCACAGAGAAAGCAGACATGATTCTGTCCTCACTGCACTTAGAAGCTACTGAGAAAGACACAGTTTTCAACAAGTGGTTGCAACTCTGAAGAATATTACCCAACATGGTGGGCATATACTCCTGTCACAAATAGCAAGGAGATTTGACCTGGCCCCAGATAACCAGAGAATTTATCTCTGCCTAAATGTGTGGTCCCCTATGTGTCTGTCAGCTTGCCATGCTGTGGAGGATTGTGTGTTGCTGTGATGCTGAAATCTATGCCATCAGTATTTCAGATACCAGCAGGGCCACCCATGGTGGACAAGTCTTGACTGAGCTTCCAGATTAAGACAGACTAGGAAGAAGGACTCGGCATCCCACTCCCCGAACAATTAGTTATTGTAAGCCCTAGGAATAGCAGAGAAACACTGTCAAATATAGTGCTGGAAAGTGAGTCCGTAGGCTAGAAGGCATTCAAGAAATGACTGGGGAAGAGTTGTCTCCTCAAGTTGAGTCAACCTTAATGATGAGACTGAAGTAAAGCCCTTGGGACCTCCTTTTGCCGATGTGGCATGACCATAGTGGTTGCAGTAGTGGGCTCAAATGCAAAAAGTTTGTGTGCATAGCACAGAATTCGGTAGTGTTTCATCCTTTTGTACATAGGGTCACTATCAGTTGGATCTGACTTGACAGAACCTAGAACAACATAAGTCTGTGGTGGTTCAGGTCAGAATGCTTAAGTTGGAATCTGGTGTTGGCCAATGACTAGCTCTGAAACTTCAGCCTTGTAACCCAGCTGCTCTGTGTTCTCAGCTCCTCATCTCTAAAGCAGGAATAACAACATTGCCTGCTTCTGCAGCAGTTGTGTTATTGTGAAGATTAGATGGGGCTGCTCCTCGTGGTGATCCCATGGTTCTAAAGGCGTAATAGCAGAAGCTCTCAGTCCTAGTCTTGGAACTCTTTTGACCTCACTTCTACTGATTTCCCTTGGTCAAAGCAAGTCACAAAGCCAAGCCAGCTTCAAGGGATAGGGAAATAGATCTTGGTTTTGACTGCATGTGGAGAAATAGAAGCAAGAAGAAAGAAAAGAGGCAATGACAAGACCAAATTTCCTGCTCAGAGCAAAGTAGATGGATATTTTTGCAAATCATTGGGCACAGTGATTTCAGGGCATTTTGGATTTTAGATTTTAGATTTCAGTCTATGCTAACATTCTCAAATATGGAAAACTCTAAAAATATAAAATACTTCTGGCCCCAAACTTTTTGGATAAGGGATACTCAACATGTACTGAATTAGAAGTCAGCTCAAAATTTAAAAAACAATTTTCTTTGAGCCAGACGTTGTGGCACACGCCTATAATCCCAGCAGCTTGGGAGGCAGAGGCAGGAGGATCACAAGTTTGAGATCAGAGGCAGTCTGAGTAACTTAGTGAGACCCTGTCTCAAAAAAGTAAAAAAAAAAAAATGGGCTGGGGGTGCAGCTCAGTGGTCCAACACTTGCAGAGCATGCAGGCACGAGGCCCTGGGTTCAACCCTCAGTACAAAAAAAAAATTAAAAAAACAATTTTCTAATATTTTCCTATTATATGGGATTTTTCAAAAGTATGTAACAACTCAGGCTATTTTAAGGTTTGTAATCTGCTTTTACTTAAAAATTGTTGAATTCTCTTTGACACTATAAGTACTTAAACAAAACTTCAGAGTGCACACTAAAACATAAATTATTTATATTATGATAGGTCCATTACAACAAGTTCCACAAATATCCTAATTTATCCAATTATGTTTTTGAGCAAAGCATAAATGTCAGACCTGCTAGGAAATAGATGCAACAAAGCTAATCCAAATGAGTGACTTTTAGTTCTCTCCTGTTTTCTCAGGCTAGAGTTTAACTCAGTTGGTAGAGTGCTGCTCTCCACTTTCTGAGGACCTGGATTCAATTCCCAGCACCGCATAAATAGGAGAATGATGTAGCAGTTCACTCCCAAGAAACAGTCCCCCAAAAATCAGCCACTGAAAACCCCATGAGGGTTGCTATGAGTCGGACTCGACTCAAGGGTACCTAATAACAAACCTCTATTCCCAATTCCCTGGTTATTGCAGTAGAAAATGTGTGGCTATTGTTGTTTAATGAAATCCTCCTAACAGTGTAAGTCCCCATGCCTCTTGTATGAAAAGTAGCTCATTCTAAGAAGGGGTTCTCTGTGATGAAACTATTGTTCATATCCATAACACAGATTCCAGGAAAACTAACAGCACCATTTACCAAAAGTCTTAAAGTAAATATCAAGAAATATATATATTTTGTTTTTTGGTTTGGTGCTAGTTGTTTTTGTTTCGGGTGTATTGAATTGTAACTGACAAATATAAATTATTTCCATTCAACATGACAATATGACATTTCAATGTATGTATACATTATAAGTCTGCAGCCATAGCACCTTGGTATCCAATCCTGCCTAATCATAGAAACAAAGCAGGGTTAGCCTGTTTAGTCCTTGGATGGAACTACTAGGGAATACTAGGTGCTGTAGGGTAGGGAGAAGGACTTGGCAACTCACTCCTGAAACAATCCGCCATTGAAAACCCTATGAATAGCAGGGAAGTGCTGATGTACTGCCAGGCATGGCTCAGTGTCCGGGAGTGTTTCATCTGTTGTACACAGGGTGGCTATGAGTTGGACCCAACTCAACAACATCTAACAACAAACAACATAAAATGTTTACCACAATGAAGCTAATTAACATATCTGTCACCTCTCATAGTTACATATGTTACCATCTATTGTGTTGAATCCATCACCCTGGCTACTAATGTATTATAATATTCTGGCACTTCTTAGCCTTGACCTTATGCAGATGTATGGAAAATTGGTTGCTTTACTGGGAGTTCTTTTAAATAACTTTCCCTGTTTTCCTCCTCCATCTCCATGGCCATTCCTTAAGTAAGACTCCATACAATTTCTTGGCAAGTCTTCCCGTCTATATCTCCCCTTTCTAGGGCTATTCTCCCATGTTGCTAAAATGAAAATCCAACTTTTAACTCCCCTATTTAAAAAAGTTAATGTCTCTGTTTTATCCAAGGGTCCATTCAAACCAATATTTTCAATGGATTCTGGAATAAATTAGCAAATTAACATAAGCTATTCTCAAGCTTTCAACAAAAGGATAAAAAGATTATTATTCCAAAGTCCACATTATTCATTTTCCTGCCTATGATTCAAAGCAGCATGCTCAAGAAAATTATTTGAGACATCAGATACAAGTTAAATCTTGTGCCTTCAATTCCACAATATTGGCTTAGTTCTATTTTCCAGGCTTATTTCACTCCACACATCAGTAGTGGAAAACGATGAATATGACACTGGCACATAATGGCTAAATTTCGATTTTTAGATTTTTGAGTTGCTTTGGATCATCTTTGAAAGTTCCATGTGTCTTAGGCCAGTTAAAATCACATGCATAATATGTACTGTCTCATGCAAGACATGAAGAACAATGCATGGTCTTTGTTCTCAAGGACCTGATGGCCCTACAGCTAAGACAAATGTTTAACATGGGAGATGAGGACACTGTGATGCAGGCTAACATAAATGTAGAGGACCAGGTATTGAGGAAGAGTGGATGGAGCAAGGGCCCTATTAAGTCGGGTGGAATCAGGGACTATTTCACAGATGAGTTGGTACATGAATAAATCTTGAAAGATGAGTAGGAATTTATAAGCAGAAAAGTTAGAGAATAATATTTCAGTGAGAGAGGACAGAATAAATAATTTTGTGAAGATGTGAAGCAGCATAGTATGTTCAGGGAGGTATAATGAGTTAGCTCAGCTTCAGATTCATTGGAAAAGTGGTGGAAGATGAGAGACAAAAAGGTGAGCAGGTGTTAAACCCCAGAGGGCTCCCTTTACTGCAGATGTCCAAGATAGTACACATAGGGTGCAACACAATCACATCCCTTGCCACAGTTTTGCTTTATGTAATTTCAGTTACCTATGGTCAACCATAGTCCCAAAACATTAAAAGGAAAATTCCAAAAATAAACAATTTGTACATTTTAAATTATGCACCATTCTGAGTAGCATGATGACATCTGGCACTTCTCACTCCATTCTGCCTTGGGGTTGAGACAAATGGTTATGAATCACCCCTTTGCCCAGTATATCCATACTGTCTACTCTACCTCCCCATTAGTGACTTAGTCATCTAGGTTATCAGATAGTTAGCAAGAGACAGAGATGGGGAAAGAGACTAGATACACAAGACAGTAATGAAGAAATTACATTCCCATAACTTTAATTGTTGTTGTTGTTGTATGCTTATTGTATGTTGTTGTTGTTAGGTGCCACGGAGTCAGATCCAACTCATAGCAACCCTATGTACAACAGATCGAAACTCTACCCAACATTGTGCCATGCATGCAAACTTTTTATGTTCGAGCCCATTGTTGCCACCACTATGTTTCTTCTCATTTTGAGAAGATGCCACATCTTCAAAAGGAGGTCCCAGGGGCTTTTACTCTATTCTTGTCATTAAGGTCAACTCTACTTTGAAGAGGCTACTCTTCCCTAGTCATTTCTTGAATGTCTTCCATCCTAGGGAGCTCATATTCTGTCTCTATATTGGACAGTGCTTCTCTAATATTCATAGGGCTTTCAATGGATAATTGTTTCAGGAGTGAGCTGCCCAGTCCTTCTCTGCGGTCTGTCTTAGTCTGGAAGCTTATCTGAAGCCTGTCCACCATGAGTGGCCCTGCTGTTACCTGAAATACTGCAGGCATCGCTTTGAGCATCACAACATGCAATCCCCCACAGCACAACAAGCAGACATACACGTGGGCGGGGTTATTGTAGTACATTTTTATAATTGCTCAATTTTATTATTATTGGTAATCTTAGTGCACCTAATTTATAATTTAAAGTTTATTATAGGTTTGTATGTAGAAGAAAACTCAGTATATGTAGGGCTTGGTACTACTCATGGTTTCAGGTATTCACTGGAGGTTTTGGAACACACTGAAGGGATAAGGAAGGACTGTTACATTAGGCATGACCACATGAAATTGACATTTCTGTAGGTTGTAAGAGTCAAATACTGGAATTACAGAGATTTAAAAATATTAAAATTAATCTGAGCATTTTGTTGTTGTTTGCTTTTATTCTGTTTGTTTTATGCTTGCTTGTTTTAGGCTTTTTTTTTTTCCTGAGGTTGAATCCAGGGCCTCACGTATATTAGGTAAATGCTCTACCACTGAGCTTCACCCCTAGCCCTTTTTTATTTTTTATTTTGAGACACGGTCTTACTAAGGTGCATAGGCTGTCCCTGGCCTGTACCTTGTAATCCTCCTGCCTCTTCCTCCCGAGTCATTGGGATTACAGTTGTGCCCCATGGTGCCTGGCTAATCAAAGGATTCTTAAGCTGCCTTCCACTCTGACAGTTTAGAGTGAGTTTGTCGATGGGACACATTTGCTTGTAAGAAAAGAATCTCATCTAATATTTCTCAGATAAAGGGTAGATTGCTGAGGTAAATAAAAATAACTACCCCAAGAGCTCAAGAGCAAGAGTTGGATTCAGCTGAACTTCAAGAGAACAGGCATGACTCCCATTCTGCCTTCACCATGGCATCACTATTCTATCAGTTGATCATTTCGGTTTTTCTTTCTCTCTGAGCTGACTTTCTTGACCTACTCATGCTTTCTTCTCCCCCATGACTTCAGCTTACTATAGACTCGATACTCTCAACTCTTCTCCAGATCATAACCTTTTGGCTACAGCTTTTTCAGCCAACTGGGAGCTTGCAAACATGTTTTTGGAATTCTTAGAGGATGTGTCTCATTGGTGCAGCTCAGCTTTTGCTACCAGGCTGCAAATCAGTGGCCATTTTAAACACTGACAGCCTCTCTGCTTCTGCTACCAGTGGCTAAGGGAATGAGATGACTACCTAAGTAGGAGGAGTGGGTGGGGCCTCTTCCCCAGATGAGGATGTGACAGCCACTTGCCGCAGGAAGGTTGGTGTGAGAGCCCCTGAAATACTTTTGGAAGTCTCAACAGACATATTGTCTGTCATTTTGTTTTCAGCTATAAGAGCATCTAAGAAACTCATCCTTAATATCAGTACTCACAGTATCTCTATCTTTATCAAACCTGACTTTTGTGCATTAAACAATTCCTATCACTGCTGGAGTTTGAGCCCAAGGCAGAAAAAAATCACTAATTAAGTCACAATGACAAGATGCCTCATTTTATTAACTAAATCCTTCCAAGAATATTTCACTCATCCACATTAGACATGCTTGAATATCTGCTCTTTGACTTTTAAAATAAGAAGACTCTCTTCTAATGCCTAAAGCTACTAAGAGAACAAATGAGCTCCAGAGCCTGCAGTACTTTGCCTCCTTCCTACCATCTTCTTTTGTCTTCCTGTTGCCACTATTCCCTGCCTCTGCACAGGAAACATGCCTTTTCTCCATAGGAAAGAGGGTGGCTTGAGTAGCGATAAATGATCTCATTAATGAGGTAATTATTTTAACGTGTAGATTCTAGTGTGTCTCCAATAAATAGTAAATGGAGCATGAGACAAATGTCGCAGAAACCCCCTTTTTCACTTCTGATGTGGTAAGTACAAGAAAAATCCATTCAACTGTCACTAATAAATCTTATTAATAAATAAAATGTCATCAAGCAAAAGTGGAGCTATTAACCATACTGTACTTACAGAATACTCCTTGACCCTGAAGCTACTCTTAGGAAAATCTGCAACCCTTTTCACTACCAAATCTACGTACCATTCCTGTTCTTCCATCTGATAAAGTGTCTCCTGAAGTGAGAAGTTGGGAAGGGAAATTGAAGGGTGGTGGGCAGGAGAAATGCAGGTAATTTCAGTCTCAACATTCCTACTTGTCTCACGTTCTTTCCTCTCTATCTCATATACTTTTTATTTATTTGAAGAAGTGTTGTCAGTAATGTGAGGCTTTCTGGTAGTTGCCTACAGCCCTATGATACTACTTATAACATGTCTTCTCAGCACTAAGGAAGTGTCTAACTTGGTGGCAATGCAGAAGAACTGACAAGGGGCTATGGGGACAGAGAAGGTATAAAGCAGTTTGGCTGCAGGAACACAGCACTTAACTGTCTCTTGGCTCCTGCTTCTTCTACACTGTCTTTTCCCTCATCTAGTTTGATATGCAAGTGCTCCTCCATCCATCCACCACCTTCACAGCTCTTGCTGTGTACCTTCTATGTGTATATTATAGCTGATAGGACCAGAAGTTTGACCTCAAAACCAGACATATCCAAATTTCTGGAGAGCAAAGGTCAGGAATTTGCATTTAACAAACTCTAAAAGTGATTCCAATTTTTAGACTTGTCTGAGTATTGCTTATTTATAGGCTACAAATATGTATGACATAGATTCCTACCACCAAGGAGTTTCCCCTTCAGTTTTTTCCTGTCAGAGGAGTTTACAAATATATATATATATATATATATATATATATATATATATATATATATATATATGATGTTCCAAGGGTTTTGCTAACATTTGTAATTTAAATAAATGCTAAAGTTTAGTTAAAATTTAGCAAAAACATGTACTTTTTTCCCATCATGTTCATAGGCCCCTGAATTCTATACACAAATTTCTTGATTGTCTCTCTTCCCTAGGTTGAGAAATTCATAAATAAGGATTTTAAAGCAGAGTTATGTGCTAGAAAAGACATCTGCCTGCCTTAGAGTCAGACAAACTTAAGTTTGATCCCAGCTCTAGATTCACTGTCTATAGAAGCTTTAGGTAGAAAGTATTCAACTTAGTTTTTTTTACTATAAAGTGGAATTTAAAAATACTTTAATAATGCTACATGCAATTTTTTTCCACACTAGAGGTTGAACCAAAGCCCTCATGCATGCTTTGCAAGCTCTCTGCCGCTGAGCTGCACCCCTGGCCCTTTTTAAAATTTTATTTAAAGGCAGGGTCTCACTAAGGTATGCAGGCTGCCTCCGGCCTCAAAATTGCAATTCTCTTGTTTCCCAAATTGCTGGGATTAGAGGCATATGCCACTGCACATGGCTACATATGCTTTTAACTATAATTATATGACATAGTAGCCTGGAACATTGTGAATGTTCAAAATGATGTCTAATATATACTCTTCATGCCTCCCCATGATTATCTTAGATTACCTAAAACATACTTAGGCCCAGAAAATCAGTACTGTATAAACTCACTTTAGCCACATCAGCAAGTCCTAGTCTGAGTTGAAATCACTACTTATCCATCACATCTTCAGATAATGTGTGTGCATGTATATATACATACACATTATGTATATATGCATACACACACACACATATATATATATGGTGTGAAAAAATACAATAAATGTTTAAAGAAAAAAATTATTAGAGTAAGAGACACTTTGACATTTACTCCTTTCAAAATGCTCTACCTGGCTCTGAACACACTTATCCCATCATTCTTCCCATTCTTCCCACTTTCTGAAGCAGTCTTGGAAGTCCTCTATCAAGAATAATATTTTTTTTTAGATCCTGCTTTCTACATATATTTTTGATCTTAGCTTGAAAATACATATATATTGTTGTTAGGTGCCGTCAAGTCAGTGTCTGACTCATAGTAACCCTATGTACAACAGACAAAATACTATTGTCAGTGCTTCTCTGCTATCCATAGGGTTTTCAATGGCTGATTGTTTTTGGGGAGTGGGTTGTTGTGTCCTTCTCCCAAGACTACAACACCTGGTGTTCCCAGGCGGTCTCCCATCCAAGTACTAACCAGGCCCAATACTGCTTAGCTTCTGAGATCTGACGGGTTTGGATGCCACAGTGGCCCAGCTGCAGACAAATATATATAAATATAAATAAAATGACCCTGCCATGAAATTCAGTATTAGTTATAAATCCATTGAACATCCACCAAATCCATCCACCAAGCCTGAATTCATTTGAATGACCATATCATAAAATGTGTTGACTTGGCCAAAAAAATAATTGCCTTTAATATTTTATTTGGAGGGAGGTTCACCAAGGTAGATGTTTCTGGTGACGTTGATGTCTAGCAGAGTGGAAGGACCTGCTCTGCCTAACTAGATGATTGTCCTGCACAAAAATACTCTTGGTACTCAGCACCAGCACTGTCCTAACTGTGGACAATCTGAATTCCTCACACATAGGCCATTGATGACCAAACATATCCAGAGATCTTGACTTGCAAAGGATATTTCTTCATAACACTTAAATCTCACAAGATCAGTTGAGCCAGGGGCTCCAGTCTCAAGTGTCTACAGGATGCTGAGCACTGTGTAACTGAATTTGGTAGAAAATACACGGTGAGAGAATACTAGTCCTTATTTTACACACACAAACCCACATACTCACACTCACAAACACATTGAACCTAGCAAGAACTTATCAGTCTGGAAGGGCTGCCATTCTGAAAGCAGTCCATGAACACTTTCAGTGTGACTTTATCTTGACATGCTAGACCTCCCTTGTAAAGGAAGAACTAATCTCCTAAATCATTTGGGGTTATTTAAAAAGAGAACCAGAGTGCTCTCCAATGAACTCCAATTACTTTCAAGCTGGGTGAAGTGGCGTGTACCTGTAATCCCAGAGACTCGGGAGGCTGAGGCAGGAGCATCACAAATTAAAGGCCAGAGACAGCCTGCATAACTCGGTGAGACTCTGTCTCAAAATAAAAAAAAGTAAAAATAATAAAAATAGACTGGAAGGGGGCAGCCCAGTGGTAGAACACTTGCAAAGTATGTGGCAAGCCCCAAGTACCACAAAAAAAAAAAAAAAAAGAAAGAAATCCTTTCCATTGGTAACCAATAGTATGGTAAGTGGGTTTGCCAGGCTCTCAGACTTAGGGCCTGGAATGTGATCTTTGTCCCCACAACGTTCAAGAAAATTTAATTTACAAATAACAAATTGTAGATTCTTTGGTCTTAGCTAAACTTAGTGAGAGCAAAACTTTTAAGAAGTTTATAGATAAGAAAGTTGTCTATAGAACAAATGATTGTATCAAAATGTGTAATATTATGATGGGTTAAAGCAGGGAAAAAGGAATCATCTTTTTTGAGTTTGTAAGGACAGGTAGTAGTTTGCTCTGCTGTTCCTCACCCATGTCTCCTGCTAGACCACAAGCTCTTTCCACTCTCACTGCTTTCCTTGTTTCTTCTAATGTCTGACAGAGTGTCTTATATGTGGTGAACTTTCCAGAAGCATAAGTGGAATGGATAAATGGACAAAAGATGAATGAAAAAAAATTTCATTGCACTGCATGGTGTCTGCACACAGCAGTTTATTCCTGCTGACATGTTCAAAGGACAGTGCAACAGAAATTCAGTGTCTGGTATTGTTGGTTTTCTTTGCTTTGTGCAAGTAAAACTTGGTATTTCTATTGATACAATATTTTTTATAGTTCCTTATACTGGTTTAGGTTGATGTAGTCTTAATAATTGTTAAGAAAAGAAAAATTTTCAATGATTATCAGTACTGCAACAAGTTAAAGAAAACATAATGTGGGGTGGGGGCACAGCTCAGTGTAGAGCAATTGCCTAGCACGTGTGAGGTCCTGGGTTCAATTTCCTGCACTGCACATGTATACATGTGTGTGTTTGCACACACACACACACACACACACACACACACACACAGAATAAACCCATAATGTTAGAGGTTAAATTGTGTCTTCAAAAAATTCCTATGTTCTAATTGTCCATGCCTCAGAATGTGGCCTTATTTGGAAATAAGCTCGCTGCAAATATAATTAATTGAGGTGAGATCATATTGGAGTAGATGGGCTCCAATCTCATATGACTGGCACCATTTTTAAAAGGGAAAATTTGGAGACACATCTGCACCCAGAGAGAATGCTAGGTAAAGACTGGGATTAAATTAACCTAGTACCAGAAGCTAGGAAGCTGGTCAGGAACAGAGCATTCTCTGATGCTTTCTGAGGGAGCATCATCCTCCTGACACTGAGCTTGAACTTCTGGCCTCCAGAACTGAGACAAGAGATTTTTATTGGTTAAGCCACTTGGTTTGTGGTATTTTTATTTTGCAGCAACTTTAACAAAATAATACTTATGACAATTAATAATTTAGAGGTAGGAAGACTCCCAGAACTGTTAAAAGGATATTTCAAGAAAACATATCTAACAAATGGCATGTCTTGACCACTAACTGAGTGCA
>VMDO01024855.1:0-29076 GCA_007922755.1 Pedetes capensis | reverse complement strand
TCGGAAGCTAAGCAGGGTCGGGCCTGGTTAGTACCTGGATGGGAGACCGCCTGGGAACACCAGAAGCTGTAGGCTTGGGAGAAGGACCTGGCAACCCCCTCCCAAAAATCAATCTGTCATTGAAAACCCTATGAACAGCAGAGAAGCACTGACAATAGTGTTTCCCCTGTTGTACAGAGGGTCGCTATGAGTCGGATACCGACTCGACGGCACCCAACAACAACAACAACAACACAGGCTCTTAACTTAGGGTTCACAGGCAACCCCCTGGAGTCCATGGGGAGAATGCAAGGGGCTCAGGAACACAGATGCAGAAAAAAAAGGAACAGCTTTATTTTCAAACCCTCTAAGACTCTTTAGTGTTAATGTAAACAAAAACTCCATAGTTTGAGCAGTTCCAGTGACTCTGTGGCCAAGAGCAGTCACAGATATCTTCACACAGCAGCACAGCTGTTATAGATGTCCCAAAATGTCGCTGTGCTCTCCCCCACTACTTTGAATTATAATAGTGATCAGATTCACCACAAGTTATGGCTATTGTATTAATAAAGAAAAATTTGTGTTATTTTATCACAACTGTTTAGATATTTTGATAAGTGTCATCGAACAAACTTGGATTTCTCTGTAAGTTCATGATTTTGTTTTTGTTTTTATTGAGACAGAGTCTCGCTCTGTTGCCCAGGCTGGCCTCAAACTCGAGATCCTCCTATCTCAGCCTCTTGAAGGCTGGGATTACAGGCATGTCACAGTGCCCAGCTTGTAAATTCATGTTTTTCATATATTTATAAATATTCCAGGAAGGAGACCATTGGTAATTGCCCACAAGGGGCAAAGAGAAATAAAGAACCCCACGCGTGAGGTGGCATGAAGCCACTGTGTGTCCAGCAAGCCCTTGCACTGTGCCTGTGCAGATGTGTGCAGGTGCCTCCAGCAGAAGTGTAGCAAGCAGCATCCCCACTGGGCAAGACCCTCCCAGAGGACGGGTATCCACAGGGGAAAAGGGAAGGGGGAACCCCAGCTCTGCCCTGCTTCAAATGTCATCTCCATCCTCAGGCAGGCTTCTGTGCGATAGTGAGTACTGTGACTCTGCAGGAAAACTGATTTCTCCCCATGATTCCAACAGGGCTGGGAGTCATGCTAGTGGCCTGAGCGAGACTCCCTACCCTCCAGGCCCAGGGCAGGAGGAAGCTTCTCTGAGGTTCAAGCAGGGCTTTGGAGCACGTTCCAAGCAAAAGCCACATCTGGCTTGGCCCCCACCCAACCTCCCATCACTGCCAGGCCCAAATACCAGCTAGGATGTTTTCCTTGACAATGCTAGGAAAACACAGGGCCATCCAGGGACTAGGCCTCCCCTGGGCCCTGGCTCTGTACTTTGTCACTCTGACACTCAAAGTCTCTGACTGTTGCACAACTCTTGCTAACGGAAAGGTGAGAATTTTCCAGAACTCCTGGGATTCATGAGTAACATGGGAAAAGCCAGAGAGAAAACAAATCTTTCAAGTGGAGTCCAGACAAGTAAATGATTTGTATCTGACCCACAATCTGCCCAAGAGATTGTTTTGATTTTGTTTTTCCTAACCTGACTGTGTGTTTGTCTATAATGACATGTTTCATCTTTGGAGCTTCTAGGCTATGCACTCTGAGACAGTAAGGGTAACAGCTCTTATTTCTGATTATGTTACAGAAACTTCACATAGAAAATCTTTAATACAATTTTCATTAAAATTTTCTAAAAGATTTCTTTTCAGTACTGGAGGATTGAACTCAAGAGCTTCACGCATGCTAGGCAAGTGCTCCACGCTGAGCTGCACTCCCTGCCCCTTTTTAAATTTTTTTTATCTTGAGACAGGGTCTTGCTGAGATGTGCAGGCTGCCTCTGGCCTCAAACCTGCGATCCTCCTGCCTAAGCCTCTACAGTCGCTGGGATTACATAAATATGCCACGGCACCAGGCTAAAAGATTTTTTTCAATGACAAATAGACAAAACAACTCAAACTACCTTAAACAATGTACTTAACAATTGTGTGCCTTAAACAGCATTTATTAGCTTCCACTGGCTAGACCCTGGCAATATGGATTCTTCAGCAGGTTTGATCAAGGCTCTATTTTCCTGCTATCCTCTCAACACTGCCCTGAGCCAAATGTCACCTCTGTCCTCAGGCAGCCTTCTTTGATGATAGCAAAATGTCTCCAATGGTTCCAACTCTCAAGTCTGCACATCATACCACGTGGAGCAAGAGAACCCTTCCCATCACACAGAAGCCTCTCAGCAACTCTAATTTGACCAATCTCAATCAGTCACTTTGGCCAGGGGCAATTCCATGCTCTGATTGGGTTAGGTCTGGGTCACCGCTCAGTCCTAAACTAAGGATGCCATACTTTCATTGGCTGAGGCCGATCAAGACCCACCAAGAATGTAAATAGTGGCAAACAGTAGGGGGATAGCATGAACTCCTAGAGAAGCACTGAGAAGATCCTTTAAGATTTGTCCTGCCATGAACTACTAAGCCAGCATCTCAGCTTTTCAACCAGTTAGGCAGTGCCCTGGGGCAGGAGCCACCTTATAACCTCTGTTCACCACTGAGAAAGAACATTGTATGTGTAGCCAGACACTGTGACAGGCCCCTAGCCTGCCACAGAATTCACAGAATAACAAACACTTGAGTTCACTGGGAGATGGGGGACCTGGACTATCCCCACATTAGAGGGGAATTCCCTTTGTGTGACACAGTTTCTCCATATGGATAAAGGGGGCATGGAAAATGGAATCTAAAGGCTCTTCTCAACTGACAGCTCAGGTCCACAGGGAAGGAGAACTTCTAGATCTTGACACCTCACAGACCCAACCACCATTGTCATCCCTGTCCAACATCCAGCCACAGCCTCCCAGTTGCTCTCTCCACCTCTTCTCCAGCCCAGTCACTTCCACACAGCTGCTGTTCAGTCAGTCAATCAACAGGCGCTTTACTGTGTGCCAGGCACTGCTCAAGGCACCAGGGATCCAGCACTGAAACTATACACATATACCAAAATCATCCCTGCCTTCATGGGCTACTCTTTCAGTGGGAAAGTGGCCAATAACCAAATCCTAATCATGAATGCTAAGGAGAAAAAATGAAAGCCAGTAGGAAACTCTAAAACACAGGTACAGATAGAGTACAGAAGGCAGCCAGCGGGAGAGGTGGAGGCCAGGTTCTACAGTACCGAGGTCATGGGAGCTTTTAGGCAATTAAGGTGTGAAGCCCTAGAGGGTTGAAAACAGAGAATGTGCTCAGGGGACCCACATTTTCCCATTTTCCTTTCTGGGCTGCTGAGTGTGAGGGACACTGAAGGCACATTTGGGAGTACGGTGAGGCAGCCACAGCAATGACTCAGGTGAGAGATGGCAGGGGCTTGGGCCAGAGAGCCATGGGGTACTGAGTATAGCTTCTGGCTATACTTGGCAGGAAGAGCCAAATGATTTGTTGATGGACAGGAAGTGGGGATGAGGGAAAGAGTCTAGGCTGCTACCATACAGGGCTTCCCACCCCAGCAGCTAGAGGACTGAGTTACTATCCACAGGGTGAAGACCGGCCATTAGCAGGGAGCAAATGATGACGAGGGAAGAGCAGGGACCCACCTCTGACCAGGGCCCCTCATAGAAGACACATGTGATAGCTTGCACCTCTGTTTCACATCTTCCCTGCAGGAAGAGCCCACCTGAAGTGCCTGTGATAGCCCCTGCATGGCCAGCCCCACTCATACATTCATACATCCAGCTCCCTTTCCAAGGGCTCTCCAGTCCTGCCCTTTCTCCTCCCCGAAACCTACCACTTTCACTTGCCTTCAGGTGTAGGCGCATGCTCCAAACTTCCTGGAAAAATCCTCACCACACTTGCAACACCATGCCCCAACTCCCTCATCTGCAAAGCAAGGAAGGAGAGTATAGTACAGATGATTTTCAAGGCACCTTCCTGCTGCCCCATGCTCCAGTGGATGGCCCTGGGTTTCTTCACCTTTTTTGGCTGATGCAGTGGAACACTTAGCAGCCAGAGCTCAGCGATGGGGCTCCTGGGGGCAGCATGGAATGAGCACCAAGCCAGCATGAAATCCAAATGCCAAGGCTTAAAGAGAAAAAGCCTGGAAATGATGTAAAAGTCAGGCTCCCAAGAGAGGCTGAGCAGAAGTAGGAGTGACAACAGGGTGGTTTAAAGAAGTGGGCCCCAAAGCCACCCTGTCTTTGCCCAGCAGAGCCTTCCACCCAGCCTCCTTCCTTTCCATTCCTGCTCCACCTTCCCTGAGTGAGACCACTGCCCCTCTCGGGCGTGCTCAGCCAATCGGGGGCACTCCCCAGGGAAAGTGAGCCACAGCAAGGCAACAATGTCACCCACATCACATGAAGGGAGGGTAGAAAACCAGGCTGAACACTGAGCCCAGACTGCAGGTCTAGGATTCACTCCAACACGCTTTCCAAACAGTTCAAATTCTCCCTCCCTGCAGGAAGCCATCCTACTGCCTGTGGACCATCCTCTCTGCCAGCTAGTATAGTAGATACATTGGTCTTCCTCTGCACCTTGAGGTTCAGGCTTCATTTTGCTCACCTTCTTGCCCACTGCCTGCCACTCGTGACAGCTTCAATCTTGAAACATATGTACAATGAGTGTCTCAAGCCTTTTGTGGACCTGAGTTGCCAACACACTGTGCCTGCCACATGAGCATCATGCTGGGAAACATACCCTTTAGCCCGTGTACAGCCTATTCTTGGTGAGGCGCAAGCCAGAGGGGCAGTGATGTGGCTGTGCCCCCTCCTGTGGCTGGCTCCCACTCCAGCCATCCCCTCTCACCTTCAGGACGGGAAGAAGCCGGCAAGATCCCTTTTCCTCTCTCACCCTCATTCACCTTCCACCCAGCAACGGTATGAGAATTAATGGGATAACAGATGAAATACCTCCAAAGAAACAGGCTACATAAATCCAAAGTGTTGTTATTAAATTCCAAATTTAGCCCTTGGGATCGGTGAGACATGACAGATCTGGGCTGGAAGCAATTCCAGCTGCATGGACAGGAAGTCCCTATAAAATTAGAAGCTGTGACATACAGGCTTTGGGGGCTAAAGGAAACCCTAAAAACCCCAGGCCTGTATTCTACCAAAGGCCCAAAATACTCCATAGCAATCCCACCAAGGAAGCAGCCAGACCCTGTTTCCATTGTCAATCACAGGAGGCTCACTGCCCTTCTTCCATTAGCTCTGAGTTTTAAAACCTTCCTATTGGCCAGATAAACCTATTTCCCCATGTTTTCCACACTCCAGGACAAAGCTCACCCTTTCCCCATAGGACAGCTATTGACCAACAGAACTTCTTCCTTCTCATTTCCAACTAAATAGCCCAGCGCCTTCAAACAGGCCACACATGCCTCCATCTGAAGGCAGGCCCACCTAGTCACTCTTCTCAGAATGAACTCCTCTTTGTGCCTTCCAAAAACTAACATACAGCCCAAGAGAGCTCACAAGATAGGGCAGAGCAGGATCCCAGCCCCTCACTCCAGGAGACCACCTCCTACAAAAGCAGCTGGCGAAACACTTGCCTTTATAAGGTGTGACCAAAAAATAGAGTGAATGTTTAATTTTTTAATGCGTTACGGTAAAAGACACATTGCTCTTAATCTCCCGCAAAATACTCCCCCTGGCTTCAAACACACTTATCCCATAATTTACACTTTCTGAAGCAGTTCTGGAAGTCCTCTTTCATGAGTGTCTTTAGTTCCATCTTCCATCATGACAATGCTCCATGTCACATATTGCTTCTGGTACAGCAATTTCTCTCAAATAAAAACATTATGGTGTGTCCTTATATACCTTATTTCAATGGATCTGGCACCATGCAACTTCTGGCTCTTCCCCAAAGACAAAATGATCATGAAAGGTGAATGTTTTGAACTGATCCAGGACATGGAGGCAGTCATGAGAGCACAACTAAAGACACTCATGAAAGAGGACTTCTGGAACTGCTTCAGAAAATGGCAAGAACAATGGGGTAAGTGTGTTCAAAGCCTAGGGGAGTATTCAGAGGAGGATTAATGGCAATGTGTGTTTTACTGTAATATTTTTTTTAATTTAAACATTAACCAGATCTTTTGATCATACCTCATAAGCATCTACATCAAACTACGAAATAGCTTGTGAAATTACATAATCTACATTAGGTTTCAGGCCATAATCACTGCCAGAGACGTATTTGGAAGGTCATGACTCCAAAGAACCCCAGGATGACAAGCAAGGTAGGACCTCTTGGGAGCAAAAAATTACAGCATAAGGAGAGGCCTAGCTTTTGGAGCCACAGTGACCAACATTTAAGGACCAGCTCTGCCACAGCTCTCAGCCAGTGGCTTAAACCCTAAATTTTGGTTTGCTTATCTCTCAAATGGGGACAATAGCCAGGTGTGGTGGTGCATGCCTACAATCCCAGCCCTCAACAGGCTGAGGCAGGAGGATGGTGAGTTCAAGGCCAGCATGGACTATATAGTGAGACCCTATCAAAGAAACCAAGACCAAAAAAGTGAGACAAGTAATCTCCACCTTGAAAAACTGTTGTGAAGACAATAAATGAAAAATATGATCTGCTGCCTGTAGCCATACCGCTGTGGCATTAGATCCCTTCAGATCTCAGAAGCTAAGCAGGGTTGGGCCTAGTTACTCCTTAGATGGGAGACTGTCTGGAAACACCAGGTGCTGTAGGCTTGGGAGAAGGACCCAGCAACCCACTCCCAAAAAACAATCAGCCATTGAAAACCCTATGAGTAGCAGAGAAGCACTAACAATAGTGTTTCACCTATTGTATGTAGGGTTGCTATGAGTCAGACACCGACTCAACAGCACCTAACAACAAAAATGACAATGTGCTGAGCATAGTGAATGGCAGGTGTTCAATAAAAGGAAATTCTCATGGGAAGAATCTCACAGGGAAAGTCTCATGGCAGCAGTTTCCAAGGACAGGAATCCCAGGAAGAGGCAACAGAGTCTAGAGACTTCTCAACAAGATGCCAGTACAAGTCAATGGGGGAAGAATAGTCTTTTCAAAAAATGATGCTGGAACAACTAACCATCCACACACACACACAAATAAAGCCAGACCCCTTCCTCACACCATTTATCAAAATTAACTCAAAATGGGCCACAGATCTAAATGTATAAGTTGATAAAAGAAACCGTAAAAGAAAACATAAGAGTAAATCTTTGTGACCTTGGGTTGGACAATGGTTTCTCAGAAAAAAATATCAAAAGCACAAGTGACAAAAGAAAAACCATTAATTTGGAATTCATCAAAATTGAAAACACTTTTCTTATGTCTTTTCTTATGTTTTGTTTTCTTTGTGCAGTATAGGACTCAGGACCTTCCATGTGCTAAGCAAAAGTCTACTACTGAGCTACATCCCAAACCTCAAAACATTTGCCTTTTAAAGGGTGCCATCAAGAGCCAGGCATGGTAGCTCACACCTGTAATCCAAGCCACTCAGGGGGCTGAAGCAGGAGAATCACAAGTTTGAGACCAGAGGCAGTCTGCCCAACTTAGTGAGAACCTGTTTTAAGATAAAAAGTAAAAACTGGGCCGTGGTTGTGACTCAGTGGCAGAGAGCTTGCAAAAGCATGCGTGAGGCCTTGGGTTCAAGTCCCCAGTACAGCAAAAAAAAATAATTAATTAATTAATAATAATAAATAAATAACAGATGCCATTGAGGCACACATGATGGTACACGCTTGTAATCCTAGCATTTAGGAAGCTGAAGCAGGAGGATCACAAGTTCAAGGCCAGCCTGGGTTATATAGTGAGACTCTATCTCAAAAAACAGACAAACCAACAAAACCCATAATGAACTAACACTCCACATTCAATCAAAAGTACAGATATTAACAAATGTTGGAGAGGAGGTAGAAAAATCAGAACATAAAATTGATTTCTTCTGGAATGATTTCCCACACCAATCCCAGCAAGGCCAGCAATATCCTTTGCCTTCTGCCTCTGTTAGACACCCCTCTGCTTTCCAATAAATCCCTCCTCATGCTTCACAGCCTGCAACCATACCACTGTGGCGTCCAATCCCATCAGATTTCAGAAGCTAAGCAGGTTTGGGCCTGGTTAGTACTTGGATGGGAGACCGCCTGAGAACACCAGGTGCTGTAGGCTTAGGAGAAGGACCCGGCAGCCCACTCCCCCAAAAAAACAATATGCCATTGAAAACCCCATGAATAGCAGAGAAGCAGTAACAATACTGTTTCACCTGTTGTATGTAGGGTCGCTGTGACTCAGATACTGATTGGACAGCACCTAACAACAACATGCTTGACAGCACTCTATTCTTCCTCCAGCCACAGTAGTGACTGGTTGTTGTCCTCAAATCATTCTGCCCACATTGGCCTGGGCTAGAGCTGGCCCACATCCCCCAGCCTCCCTCCCCATTGGTTAGGTGCACCAGCAGACCAAGCCCAAGCTGATAGAATGGAGCAAAAATGACATGGGTGACTTCCAATCAGGTCTGAGTGGAGAATGGTTGGCCTCTTCCAGTCTGGGACTAGGGAGAGGCCCTCTTGGGGTCAAAAAAGGGCTGACCCTGCACTTGCACTACCCTAAGTGTAGTCTTTCTCAGATTTCCCATGCTGAGCACTTCCTTTCAACACCCAGTCCCAACACTGCTAGCCCAACTGTGATTAGTACATCCCACAGAATGCCACCCACACCAGAAAGCAAAGCCCAGAGAAAAACCATGTGGATCCTTGCTGACACTACTGAATTGTTGCACCCATCAAGCCTCATGCCCCTCAGGAGCTAGAAGGCTTCAGACATGAGTTGTGAGTATCCTCACTGTTCAAGGCCATTCACACAGAGTTCTCAGTTACTTGCAGCCAAAAGCCTCCTCCACCGAAGCTAGCTCAGGGTACACCAGGGGTTGATGTGTCAAGCCACAGCTTCCTAGGAGACACTTCTGTACCTGTGAGACACTGCAAGACACCACAAGGCAATGAGCTGGACAGCATGAAAAAGGTACTCCAAACAGCACCTCAGTACTTTGTAACCTAAAATATATAGAAGTAGGCTGGGGGTATAGCTTAGCAGTGGGGCACTAGCTTAGCACATACAAGGCCCTGGGTTCCATCCCCAGCACCACAAAAGTGTGTGTGTGTGGGGGGGGGGGGGTACCTGAGCAGCAAATGCTCACCTGCCATCAAGAGGGGAGTGAACTCCAGATGAAGAGGCCTGAAGCCAGTCCTCTCCCCACCATTAAAGCGCTAAACAACTTGGGGAAGGTCACCTGTCCTCTCTGTGCCTCTGTGGCTTCACCCACAAACTGAAGAAAATGCAGAAGTTCCTGCATGCTATATGAGGTGTCAGATCTGCCAGAGTGATCTTTTGCCTTTCCAGGGACTAGCAGACAGAGGCATCTTGTTTAACATGTTTCCTCCACTGAGGAGAGATGCAGCTCAATGGTACTGCCAGTGGGCTGGCCAGTTTCTAACCAAACTCTCTGAATATCAATAAAGACCATGAGAGCCAGCAGAGAGCTGGGCCAGACGCTCTCTGGAATCCCCTTGTGGCTCTGGGCTGCGCACACCTACAGCACTCTGAAAAGGTAACACCAGAGACATACTGCCCAGGCCGAGCAGCTCAGCTGGGTGAGCAGCCACTGTGAGCATAGGACACCAATCCCTGGATTAATGAGGTGAATACTGAAGTGCCTTGGAGGCAACATCTTTTTGGAAGAAATACACACTGCAGCTGAGAGGAGGAGAACATGGTGTAAATCTTTCCTTCTTCCAAACATTGAAGAATAGAAATCTATAGAGGCAAATCCTGGGTGTCTAAAGATCTGGACTTTTAAAAAATCCAATTTGATAGGTTCCACCTTACTGCCTTGCAGCACGTCCCTGGAAATGCTTACTTAAATGGATACAGCAGATGGATGTCCTGTCACAGGGCTTACAGCTCCCCTGCAATCCCAGGTCTTTGAGTAGCACAAGTCAGTCTATCTTCAGCTCCCAGGGGCAGGATTTTAGATGTGAAGAAAAAGAGACACTGAGAGCCACATTCTTAGAGCTGCTCATCCTAGTGTAGGAAACTGAGGCCCAGAAGGGAAAAGTGAATTGTCCCTGATCACAAAGTGTGGTGGGGCTAAGTAATAGCTTGAAGACAGGTCCTAGACCGGGAACCCCGACCCCTCAGCAGAGCTTGTCAAAGAACAAGGTGGAGACATAGCCCTGTACGGAGCTCAATGCTGAACGACAACCCATTGCTGAGGTTCTAGCGCTCTGCCCCGCACAGAAACTGCAAGGTGCCTGACTGAGCACCTACAAAAGGGGAATGCTGTTTGCATAGGATGTAGGGAGACCTTGCCACACAGATGGTAGGCATTGCTATGCACATGTGAACAGCAGCAAGCCCTCCAGGTTCAGCTTTCCTATGAGGGCCGAATCCTTTTGTAGGATTGCCACCCCTGTCAGACCTGGGAGAAGAAAGATGGCCCTCCAGTTGATCTAACATCAGGATTGCTTCACTTCCACAAGGGGAGAGGCCTTGACAACAAAGCAGACTGCTTCTGAGCCTGTGCCCACAGTGCCCCCTTGTGGGAGTCTGCAAGAGAACTTCTTTATTCCACAGAAGGGAAGGCCAGGGATCAGGCAGTCCCTAATGTCCCTCTGGTCCCTAATGTCCCTTCTGCAGTGTCCTCCTATCCCCTAGCCTGCATCAGAATCTCCTGCAGAGCTTGTTAAAACACAGGTTGCTGGGCCCCACCTCACTTTCTGATTCAGCCATTATGTGACGGGGTGCAGAATTTGCATTTCTTTTTTTTTTTTTTTTTTTTTCAGTACTAGGGGTTGAACTCAGGGCCTCGCACTTGTATGCTTTGCAAGTGCTGGACCACTGAGCTGCACCCCCAGCCCTTTTTTTTATTTTTTGAGACAGGGTCTCGCTAAATTACACAGACTGCCTCTGGTCTCGAACTTGCAATTCTCCTGCCTCTGCGACCCGAGCCGCTGGGATTACAGGCATGCACCACCACACCCCGGCCCCAGAATTTGCATTTCTAACTTACAGGCCCTGCAACCATACCACTGTGACATCTGATCCCATCAGATCTTAGAAGCTAAGTAGGGTTGGATCTGGTTAGTACTCAGATGGGAGACCACCTGGGAACACCAGGTGCTATAGGCTTGGGAGAAGGACCCGGAAACCCAATCCCAAAAAACAATCAGCTATTGAAAACCCTATGAACAGCAAGGAAGCACTGACAATAATGTTTTACCTGTTGTATGTAGGGTTACTATGAGTTGGACACCGACTTGACAGCACCTAACAAGAAGCTCCCAGGTGATAACTGGCCACTGCCTTAGCTAGGCCCTCTGCATATCAAGGCTCAGCAGATTCTGGTTCCTTAGCGAGATGGTTCCCAAACACCCCCAGGCACATTGAAGGATATCAGAGCTATGTAACTTTGATCAAGTTCCTTAACCTCCTTGAGACTCAATTTCCTCATCCACAATATGGGGGTAATAGTGCCTCCCTCAGAGAGTTTATAAAAGGTATATTTGCTGGGTGTGGTAGTGAACGCCTGTAATCCCAGTGACTTGGAAGGAAGAAGCAGGAGGACCCCAAGTTCAGGACCAGAGGCAGTCTGCGTAATTTAGGGAGACCCTGTCTCACAAAAGTGAAAATATGGGCTGGGAGTATGCAGCTCAGTGGTCCAGCACTTGCAAAGCACGCAAGCACAAGACCTGGGATCAACCCCCAGTACCACAAAAGAAAAAAAAAAAGAAAAAATTGACCTAGGGATGCAGCTCAGTGGTACAGCACTTGTAAAGCATGCCCTGGGTTCAACCCCCAGTACTGCAAAAATAAATAAATAAATAAATAAATAAATAAAAGGTAAATTCGTACAACAAATTTAGCTCAGTGCCTGGCACATGTTGTTGTTGTTGTTAGGTGCCGTTGAGTCGGTAGCCAACTCATAGTGACCCTCATAGGGTTTTCAATGGCTATTTCGGGATTGCCTTGGGAGTGGATTGCCAGGCCCTTCTCCCATTTTTGCGGTGCTGGGAATTGAACTTGGGACCTCAGAGACTGCAGCACAGCGCTCTACCAACTGAGCTAAATTCCAGCCCCCACCTGGCACATAGGAACCACTTAATGTTCACTATTAAGTGTTCACTATCTTTTGTGTGTGTGTGTGTGTGTGTGTGTGTGTGTGTGTGTGTGGTACCGGGGATTGAACCCAGGGCCTCGTACTTGCATGCTCTGCAAGTGCTGGACCACTGAGTTGCACCCTCAGCCCATTGTTTTACTTTTTGAGACAAGGTCTCGCTAAGTTATGCAGACTGCCTCTGGTCTCGAATTTGTGATCCTCCTGCCTCTGCCTCCCGAGATGCTGGGATTACAGGCATGCACCACCGCGCCCGGCTTCACTATCATTTTTATTAGCTATTGTACTACTACCTACCATTCAACAGCTTCTTGGGGACAGGTACAATGTCCTACACAGAGTCAGAATTCTCAGAAAAAGAATGGACTTTGGAGGACCTGAAGCACCAAATTTCCCAGAGAAGTTGTTTCAGATAAATAGGTGCCACCCAACCTACTAACTGAAAGTAGGACCAAGCAGCTGAGTGTGTTTTTAACAAGCCCCCAGGTCCAGGTGTGGGAACTACTCAACTAGATCTTATACCTGATAGAGTCAGGGAAATGTAAGTCCAGAAGAGAAATCCTTTGCCTGGTCATGGCCCTTGCTGGGTAGAGGCTGAGTGAGGATCAGAATCAAGTGTCTTGATTCCTGATCTGGTCCTTTTTCCAAGCTATACTGCTTGTATGCTATGTCCTCAACTGTCATCCTGCCGCACAAATCTCCTTTCCAGGTATCTATGATCAGCCCATGGCTGAAGTATTTCCTGGGGGCAGAATCTCAGCATGTGACAAGGACCCTTGATCCACGGCTGAACATCTAACTTCCCAGCATTTTCTTTTACTCAACCAAAACACTTAACAGAAGTCCTTAGCCTGGCATACAAGGTCCTCCCATCTATTTCCTGCTAACTTCTCTGGTCTCTTTTCCCATCTCCCTTGGTTCCTAACTCCACCCAGCCTGTGGACACTGGGCTGCAGGGATGAATGGAGGAATGATCCCACACAGAGCTCCAGGACTCAGGAGAGATCTCTGCTTTGCCAGTTCAACTGAATCAAATGTCATACTTCTGTGCTCGTGCTGCTGAACTTGTCTTCTGACATGGAGTTTCTCCTACTGGAAATGCATTGTGCAAACTGTCAGAAGCCAAAGTCATGCAGGGCCTTCCATCCCAATTCAGGAAGAGGATGCCCACCAGCACACTCTGCTTCCACCCTCCTGTCTCATCCCACAATTCTCCCTACAGAAAGCTGATCACCTTGTTTCACAGCTCCCTGCTTTTTTCTGTCTTTGGTAGCCCCCAAATGTGACCCTGCTGCTGGGCATCTAAGCCAGATCATGTTGCTTGCCCTGGTGGTGGTATGGTCCAGGGCCTTCCAGGAGTCAAGACTTCACACTGATCTTGACTCTAGATTCCCATAATGTCACAATTACATGCAGTCTGCTACTCCATGGGAAGGAACAGGAGCCTGCCATGAGATCTTGGATAAGTGTGACCTCCTCTCGGCATAAGGGCAAGGAAGGCTTCTTTATCTCCCCAGGTCCCAGAACAGAGCCTTGTGCACACAGCAACTTAGTAAAAGGGGAATTTGGCTGGCCATAGTACCTGTTCATCTACAGTGGTACCACCCTGGCATCCCATCTGATCTTGGAAGCTTAGTAGGGTCAGGCCTGATTTAGTCCTTGGACAGGAAACTACCTAGGAATACTAGGTGCTGCAGGCTTGCGAGAAGCACCTGGTAGCCCACTCCCAAAACAATCAGCCATCATAAACTCTATGAAAAGCCTGGTGTGGTGGCGTATGCCTTTAATCCCAGTGACTTGGGAGGCAGGAGGCAGGAGAATTAGAAGTTCAAGGCCAGAGGCAGCCTGCATAAAATTTAGTGAGATCATCCCAAAAATACAAGTAAAAAAATGGACCGGGGGTACGGCCCAGTGGTTGAGCACTTGCAAAAAGCTTGTGTGAGGCCCCAGGTTCAATTCCCCAGTACCACTCTAAAAATAATAAAAAATAAATTTTAAAAAAATCTATGAATGGCAGAGAAGCACTGACAATAGTGCTGGGCATGGCACAGTGTCAAGTGGTGTTTCACTCTGTTGTGCATCAGGTCACTGAGTCAGACCCAACTCAATAGAATCTAACACCACCTGTTCAGTGTGGGAAATGGTACCTGAGTATACAGTATACAGACAAATCACGAGTCTAAAATGCCTTTACATGCCCAACAGAAAGCAGCTACTTGATATTTCAGTGGCTGAAAAATGCAGATGCTTTGGCATCAAACAACTGCACTCCAATCTCAGCTTCATCATTTAGTGGTCAAGACCATGGTAAGCTTGTCTATACAGTCTCCAGCATGGGTCCTGCGAGACCTGCCCCTCATGGCTGTTGTCCAGATTAAGGGAGATTATTGTCCATGCGGAGTTTACAACAGCACCTGCCTTAGCTCCAGCAGAGTAAGATGTTGCCTTTAAGGACAGCTGAAAATAACCAACTTGCAAGGAAAAGAAGCAGTAGAGCATTCAGCTGCCTGGTGATTTGGGCCCATTCAGCTATAAACAGAACTCAAAGGTGCTGGTGCTAGAGCAAACCAAAAGCAGCACCCCAAATACTCACTGTAAACAACTGTCCCTTTTCCACCTCTATCCCCTCATCACTTTTCAAAGAGCCCAGGCCTGGGGTATGGCTCAGTGGTCAACTGCTTGCTAGTGTGCCTTAGGCCCCAGTTTCCATCCCTGCTACCCCTCATTAAGCCACAGCTTCCCATCAGTACCAAGGAGAGAGAAGGGATGTGCTCTATTAATTGTTTAGTAACGTCAACTTTGCATTCTTATGAAGGCTCTTTCAAAGCTTGTTGACAGCAGTGTGCCATCTAGTTACTGTCAGGACCACTGCTAAATCTCCAAGAATCCTCAAGTTCAATAGTACAAATGTCCATCTACAATGTAAAGCGAGCTCCCACAAGTCCTTGTTCCCTGTCAGTTCCTTAGCACTTTGGTTTTCAGGGCTGTTCTCACAGACATATCCTGGGTCAGGGTGGCAGAGCAGGTAACCTAGGAAGCCTCCAATTTTAAGTTAACCAAAACAAGGGACCAAGTTAACTTCTAAAAAAAAACACCCTGATGGACTAGATAAAAGCAGTCTTCAGAGGACAGAGACCAGGGGGCAGCTCAATGGGGAACAGGCTGGCCGTGTAGCAGCAGAGGCTGGTGGCCTGGAGAAAAATGTCCTACCAGAGGGACACAGCTTGCCCTCTAACTATGCCTCTCATGACAGAGGAAGACATGCCATGCTGGCTACTCCTGTTCCAAGAGGCTAGAAGTCTGAACCTTCATGTAAACTTTGCTAAGTTTCAAAATGCCATCTGGGCCTAAAAAAAGCTCACAGGCAAAACAGCCAGCTTGCTTTAACATCCCAGCCCAGACAGTTTCTCTGGTAAAATGGGCTCCGCCTGAGTTAATCAAAACTCCCTTCCCCAGAGCTCCATAACAGCACACCCAACCCTCCCTGGACAGTCTACAGAAAATCCAGTCCACACCTTGTGGCTCTGATACCAACCTCCACTCCATTTAGGCTAGGCCCTTTTTCTTCACATCTGCCTGATACTCCACTGTATGAAAACCACCTCCTCCCACTGGCCCTGCATCTGAACTTCCTAACCATAGCTCTTGCTGCCAGCTTCCCCTCCTGTCCCATCCAGTCCCAACGTAACCCCATTTTGCACCCATAGGCTACTCACTACTTGCCTCCACTGATCTCCCAGCCTGCCTCACAGGACACTGCACCTTCCACTGCAACTTTTTCTGCTTCTAAATGTGACCTTTGGCCTCTACACACTGCTCATTTAAAATTACTGTTATGCTAGGCACAGTGGCTCACGCCTATAATCCCAGTGACTTGGGAGGCAGAGGCGACGGGACTGCAGGTTCTAGACCAAAAGCAGCCTGAGTAACTTTCGGAGACCCTATCTTGAGATCAATAAAAAATGGGATGAGGGTGCATGCAGCCCAGTTGTAGAGCACTTGCAAAGCATGTGCAAGGCCCTGGGTTCAACCCAAGTACTGCAGGAAAGAAAGGAGAGGAAGAGAGGAAGAAAAGGAGGAAAGAAAGGGAAGGCAGGAAGGCAGGCAGGCAGACAAAGAGAGGGAAAATTAAAATGTCAGTCATAGCCAGGTGTGTAGATCCTCTCTTGTAATCCCAGCACATTATCCCAGGAGGATGGCAAGTTCAAGGCCAGCCTAGGCTACATATACAGACCCTGTCTCAAAAAATTGAAATAAACTTAAAATGTCAGTCATCTCAAATCCTACCCTACATCACTCTTTAGCCATTTTGGTGGAAGTGGGAGAACTGAAGCTTGAGGGCCTTAATACCCCCATTCTTCTATATATGCCATGCCAGTGGACCCTCTGATCTTGATTTCCTGGTCCAAACAAGGGACTGGACTGCCTAGTAAAAGAATCCACAGCATCACAGGTCCCACAAACCCAAGTACACAACCACAATGAAGCTACAGGTGGAAAACTCCAACACCTGGGAGCCTGCAGGCTCAATCCCATGACTTCCCTCTTCACATCTCTACCCCAGAGTTCATAGTTGTCAGGCCAAGGACCTCACCAAGCTTTCTCCAAAACGTTCCACACTTCCTTCTTGCAACCTTCATATCCTTTCTGCTGTCCTGCCTAATCTGGGTCCTCTTCCTGCCCAATCAACCAGGTCTTTCTGTTGTCTATTGGTTCCTGAGATTTCTTTTTCCATCCAGACATGGTTCTTAACTGCATTTATACACCTGACTCCCAGATGAGCCCACTTAAGGTGCAAATAATAAGCATGACCTCTAAAAAAAAAAAAATTCATCTAAAATCCCTAAACCACCAATGCCTCTCAAGCTCAACTCATAGTCCCCATCCTCCCAAAAAACACCTTTCCCAAATCTCCGAACTCCATGCAACCTACTGATAGGATACACCCTAATTCAAGCCCTTAACCTAAATGCCCAAAACAGCCAATCTAAGAATCAGCATCCAACAAAGGAAGCATACTTTACTGGACTGGGGTTCAGTGGTAGAGAACTTGGCTAGGACACATATGGTCCGAGTTCAATCACAAGCAACACAAATAAAATAAAAAACACAGATTATCCTCAATGATTTGTTAATACCCACAATCAGACAACTCATCTACCAAGCAATTATTATACATACTATTCTCAAGTATTAGACAATACAGCTGCTCAAATTCCCCACTCACAAAATATCCCACAAGCACAAAACTGAAAAACAGATGGACAGATCCTATTTACTTTGGGGCAAATGAATAATGTGATCTAGCAAATTTAACTTCTTTGTTCTGGTTTTTTTTTTTTTTTTAAAGACAGGGTCTCGCTATGCATCCTAGGTTGGTCTCAAACTCACAATCCTACTGCCTTAGCCTCCCAAGTGCTGGGATTTACAGGCATGCACCATCATGCCCACCAAGTTTTACTTCTGTTAAGGCCAGGAAATAATTTTAAGTACTAACTTGGGGTCTGTTGTTAGGTGCCATCGAGTCAGTATCTGACTCATAGCGACCCTACATACAACAGGGGAAACACTATTGTCAGTGCTTCTCTGATGTTCATAGAGTTTTCAATGGCAGATTGATTTTTGGGAGTGGGTTGCCAGGTCCATCTCCCAAGCCTACAGCACCTGGTGTTCCCAGGTGGTCTCCCATCCAAGTATTAACCAGGCCTGACCCTGCTTAGCTTCCAAGATCTGACGGGATTGGATGCCACAGGACTATGGCTGCAGGCTTAACTTGGGGTCTAGGAACACCTAAAAGGGATTCTGATTTCAAGGGTCTCTTCCGGAGATGAACTCACTACAATGAAGGCAAATACTAAGCAAGCACACCACACTGACACATGTGTTCCTGTGGTGCAAATACTCTGCATCTGCCATCCTCCTGCAGCTAGCAGAGGGAAGAACAAGTATCCACCCATCACGCCAAGTTTTTGCCAAATGTTCAATGGAACACATGAAGTGGACAGCAACTTAAAGCTGCAAGAACAGTGGACTAACCTTAGAAAACCCTTAAGTAAGCTTTAAATATATTTCAAAGAGCCAGACACATGAAAACTTTTACAGTTTATTAGTCCTCTTGTGAAAAATTTGCACAATCACAGCAGATAGTCATTGTAGAATCTCTACTCCTTCACCTGTGAATCAAGGAAAAAAAGGTTTAGTTAGCAACTGCCTTGAAAGTTCTTTAAAGTTCAAAATCTTCAATAAATTCCAAAATTAACACTCATGCAGAACAAATATTAGTAACCAAGAATAGTCACATTTGTGATCACAACACGATTTAGCATAAAAAAATACACTTACAAACATTCAAGTTAGGAATGAAACAAAAGTTAAATACAACTAGATTTTAAAAACAGAACATCACTGTTAGTATTCTAAGACTACAACTCTGGTACATTTGCAAATCTACTTATAAATCCATTTTATGTGATTTAAACCACTGCATCAGACAATCAAGGAGTCTAGCGATCTACATAAGAGCTTGAATTATACCTGTTATCCAATCTCCAGCTCACTGAATCAGTGGCAGGAAAGGGAAAAAGAGGAAAAACAAACAATTCATTAGTAGTCCCTTTTCAAACTCCAAATAATCTGCATTTACATGCATGCAATTTGTTACCTTAAATATGACTGTCTTCTTCTTTGTATTTGCATATAAAACACTCAGACACAACCACTGATTTTATATCTCCCAATTCTGAGAATACCTTCCCTGATTACTGTGGTCCTAATGTCAACAGGGTGGCATGACTTCACAATGAAGTGATCACTATACCAATGTGACACCAAATCCTAGCAGCCACTGCCTTGTGTGGATGAAGTATACGTATCTGAGCCTGGGTCCCTCTGCTGGGTCCAGCATTATATTACACTGGACACACTAACGCCATCCACAGACTAATTTAGCCCCAATGAGAAAGCTCTAAATATCAGGCAAGTCTTTAAAATTATCTCAGATCAATTAAGAGACTCCATTTGCAGCCACAAAAGTAGTACAAATTAGTATTGAAATCAAGAAGCAGAATTTAGCTAAAGTAAAAATGTTACAACAGCTATTCAGATGAGAGTACTTATGCCTCAGTTTAAAACAACTCCACTGCACCCACAACTAAGAAAAAATGCCAATTCCATCATCAAACACAACTGAGTTAAACGGAACATTACCATCCCTGATTTTTTTTTTTTTTAAAAGCTAAAGAGTACAAAGCTAGTTTATATATTCATTTTCCAGCTGGCTTTTCAGGACAATGCTAGTGAGATCACCAGTGCAACCTGACACAGGATAGTGTGATGGCTCGGGTCCCCACAGGAAGCCTCTCCATACAGGAGGGGCTCAGGCTGAGCACTAACACATCGGAATCTGAGGCTGAGTGAAGAAAAAATTCAGTGTGTTAAATTTCCGTTAGAACTAGGTCAGAGGACAAATTCTGACTGCCCTATTTTGCAACTTCTGCCAACTGGTATAATCCTCACCATCAGGAAGCAGCTCTAAGCAGTGAGTGGTTCCACGGGCAATGGGTTTACTAACTCCACAGCACTGGGAAGTCAATGTGATTAGAGTCCCAGGCAGGCTTCCTGACTAGCCAGTCAGGCAATCATGAAAGGAAGCTACAGGGGGCAATGGCCACTGTGACTTCAAAACTCTTCCACCTCCCCCCTTCACTTAGCTCACTTCACATTTTATAAATGTAGGCTGTCTAAATATGCAAAATGTGTGAAATCACAGTAGTAGACCATTCTGACAAAATGTCTGTGGGAAAGTGTTACCAAAAGCTTCAATGTGAACATATAATAGTTCAAAAAGTTTTCTATTAAAAAAGAGAGGGAGTGACTAGCTAGAAGGTTGGAGATTAAGTAATAAGAAGAAGGGAAACAGTTAACACTGGCTTTGAGTAGATGTCACTAGGACAGAGGTTTGTCACAGTGCATGGACAGTTTATTACCAGAGGTGTCAAAGAATTCACAGCTCTCACAGCTCCAGAGGGGAAGACTTTCCTGCAACAGGACCCTTCCCAAGCCATGTTCACTGAAGCCATTTCCTGAATATGTGGCTCTCTGGGACAGAACATTTCTCAAGTGCAAGTTAAAAGGAGCCCATTTGGTAGGGAACCTACCTTCCTCCAGTGTCACTTCACCATATAACAGGCGTTTTTTAATTTCCAAAATAAATGTGATTAAAGGGTTTTTTCCTTTGATCATAGTATACTATTTTAAAACATAGCATTGGCAGTGTAACAGATCATTCTATAAAACTGTTGCCCAAAAGCCAACATGCAAAGCATCAAGGCAAACTCAGTGAAGGTGATGCATCCCCACACCGTGCTCACAATCTCAGTACCTGCTAGACACTTCATTTCTGATGAACAAGAAATCCAAGGAGAAGGAAAAGGCAAAAAAAAAAAAAATTTCACAGAATACTTGATTAACAACCCAATACCTTAATTCCATTCAACTATACACATTAGCTAGCAAAGCTGGTAAAAAGCTGCTATTATTAAAATCACTTAGGCTTTGCCTAACTGGAGAGAAAAGCAATCCTGATCTTGGATGCCAGGGAAACATGGGCCACATTGATCCAACTGCTTCTTAAACAAGCGTTCATATTAAGAAATGAAATCCCAGGGAACAAGATCTGCTCCCCCTTTAATGCTCCATACCAATTAGCCGTAAAAGGAAAAGGTTCCGTGACAGGGCTTGAAAGGTGCCCACCAGCATCACTGAACCAATGTGGTCCCCATGTTGTACTAATCTATGAGCAGAAGAGGGGTGGGCCAAGCTGGTCTACTCAGGATCAAGATACTACTATGCTACATAGATTCTCAAGACACTTTACCTTCTGTAATCCAGAAGAGGGAAAAGAAAAAACATTAAGAAATGTTAATAAGAAAATGAAACCCCTCTCTTATTGAAACTAAAGACCTACAATTAATGACTTCTATATTTTCTTTGGACCATACCTTTTTACCAGCACCAACATTGGCCTTTGCAGTCCCCCTGACTTTTTTCATTCTGTTCTTGCGTTCCTTTCTCTGTTTTCTTGAGGTCTTTTTCTTCTCATACAGGCCATGCTAAGAAACAGGGAGTGTAAGTGATTTTCAAATATTAACTCTTCATTTCCCACTATTCTAATAGGGAAACCAATTGGGTGAGAGGGCTCCAAAATGCAGCTTTCAAAACCAAAACTTTTCTTCTCTTTGCACTAACAAGACACCTCCCAACTGGCTTCCCTTTCAGGATCCCTTCCCATTTCGATCCCTATTTCCCCAGAAGACAGTGAAGCCTAACCTACCATAGATTCCAACCTACCCCTATTTACTTACCAAGCTTTGCATTTGCTGTTCCTGATGCCTGAAAACTACTCTTAAATCTTTACAAGGATCTCAGTTTCAAATTTCTCAGCAAAGCCTTCCCAGAACACCAATTAAAAATAGCATAGTTATCTACATCACCAACATTTTCCTCACAACTGTCATATGGGAGGATTTATCTGACAGGAAGTAAAATGGAATGAAATAAGACAAAAGAAACATTTCAAGGTAATGTCTGTTTACTACACCGAACTAAGCAGCTTGCCCAGTTCACTGTGTATTCCACTCTGTTGTGTCTGCTGCTCAGTGAATAATCAAAACCCTTTTCTGCCCAGGTATGTGGTGCACATCAGTAATCCCAGCACTCAGGCCATGTGAAAAGCTTGAGGACAGCCTGGGCTAATCAAAACAAAAAACTTTTCTGGCTCCTGGCTACCCATGAGCTAAGTCCAAACTTCCAACATATGGTATTAAGGCTACACCAATGTGTTAACAGGCTACCTCCCCAAACTCATCCCACTTCGTATCCCTAGTCCACCTCCATGAGTACTATTTTATCCATCTTAGCTCAAATTCCAGCCTCACAATCTCAATATTCATACTCTACCTTTGCATTAATCAAATCTTTTCTCTTAAGCCTTTCAGAATTCGTTGGCTACCTTGTCCTCCACACACTGCTTGGTCTTGCTCATTCTACTACACCCACAACACATGCTAATGGAAAACTAAATATTTAATAGCTGTTGCACAAATAAGACACCTACTCTTGCCAGTCTGTGTTTGGGTTCATTTTTCTTTGCATAATCCAAGGAATCATAAATCATGCCAAAGCCAGTTGTCTTGCCACCACCAAAATGGGTTCTGAATCCAAAAACAAAGATAACATCAGGTGTGGTCTTGTACATTTTGGCTAGTTTTTCCCGAATTTCTGTCTTAGGTACTGTTGCCTTTCCAGGGTGAAGGACATCAATGACCTAAAAGGAGATAAATTTAGCATTCACTAAAATGGAATACATCTTCAAAATAAAGAACTGACCAAACTCTGATGTGCCCTTCCTTACCATTTGTTTCCGCTGAAGTAGTCGGTTGGTCATGAACTTCCTGGTCCGGATCGTTACTGTGTCATTCTGAAAGCAATACACTAGTTAATAAAACTACTCAACCTTTTCCTGGCTTTGCTGTGATTTTCCAGTATCTAAAACTATGCTAGGGCTGGGATTTAGCTCAGTGGGTAGAGCGCTGCACTGCAGTCTCTGAGGTCCCGAGTTCTATTCTCAGCACCACAAAAATGGGAGAAGGGCCTGGCAATCCACTCCCGAGGCAATCACCAAACAGCCATTGAAAACCCTGTGAGGGTTGCTATGAGTTGGATACCCACTCCTCCGCACGGCACCTAACAACAACAAAACTATGCTAATTTGGTAGCCACCTACCCCGTGGTTAAGCAAGTAAGTGTCATACAGGATAGTGGCAGAAAAGCTCTAATAAAAAGAAAAATGGCCACTTCCCATCTCTGCCCACCCAACAGCACACTGCTAACCTCCCAGGACATATCTAATGAACACAAAAAGTACCAATAAAATGCATTCCTGTTTTCTGTCGGTCTGTACCTCCTACTTCACCTCCTAAACTACAGGCATCACTCCATAACAGTTTCTCAATCCCAGCACTACCTACTGATTTTGTGGTCTGGGCAATTTTCCCTGGCTTTTAACTACTAGATACCACTAGCACCACCTACGGGGTAGCCCCTAGTTGTGATAATCAAAAATGTTTCCAGACTGCCAACTGTTTCCTTAGTGACAAAATTACCCCCAAATGAGAGTCATTTTTACAGTAGCTCATAAATGTCCCAAAGAACCCTGTTTATAACACCCTGCACAAAATGTGATATATATAAATGTTGCATTCACTTCCTGCCATGTAAATCCACGCTTCCTGAAAAGCAGAACTCACAAAGAAAACATAATCCCCTCTTGACCAAAGGCTTTTACTTAATAAGTACCAAGGAGGGTGGGTATTCAGCAAACTTATACTGACAAAAAAATAATTTTACCAAAGGAGATGGGGTGGGCTTTGTGAGCAGCAAGTGACTTGCCATTTCTGTTTGAAAATGAAACCATACCACAATCACCTCACTGGCACTAAATTCTTGAAATACAAAAAAAAAAAAAAAAAAAAAAAAAAAAAAAAAAGGCTTGCAGGTGAAACTAAAACCAGGTGCTGAGCCTTTGGTAATAAAACTATCCAGTGAACACTATGGGCAAGGCCACCTTGGGTAGAATCCCTTTCCCAAGTCTCGGTTTCCCCCACAAGAAATAAAAAGGATCCATCCAGCGACAAGTTTTCCAGCTTACACGGAGGCACCGTTCCACTCGACACAACTCGCCCAGGCGCCCGCGGCACCTTCTTCACCTCTCGGGCTCCCGTCACTCGCAAGCTGACTTTGGGCCTGCCGGCAAAATGTGCCTGGTAGAATCTATCCCCCTATAGCCCCTGCCCACATCCACTGTGTTCCAAGAGGTGTTCAACAAGCACCGCATAGGCTTCCGCACGCAGTCCCCAGGCCCTGGAAACCGAAACCAGCGCGTCCAGAACATCATTGCAGTCCGCCAGCCAGCCCCAACTCCGCGCCAGCAGGAGACCTAGGAACCGGGGACCTAGGCAACAAGCCTCCGTAAGAAACAGCCAGAGAACAGCAACTGCGCTTTGGGCGGCTGCAGTTCCGACACCAACACTAAGGAAAAAAGGATGGCTCAGATTTGCAGCGGATGACGGCTCAGGTCTGGGGAGACTCACCATGATGGCGGCCGACCGTCAAGCACCCAGCGAGAAAAAGAGGACTAACTTTCGCCGGCCAATCATATCAACGGGCACGGAAGGACCCTGGACGGTGCGGCATGGGGCGTGGCCAGGGCCGCAAGGCCGACTTCACCAATGCCTGATTGAAAATACTTGGGGCCCCTCCGCGCTCCCTTTTGGCTGCGCCTCTGGGCTTCTGGATTGGCCAATTCAAAAGCGGAACTGGTACGTAAAGATAAAGGAGGTAAACATGCATGTTCCAAGGGAATCATTCGAAACAATTTCCCAAAGGTCAGTGTAGAGGAGGAGTCCATGTGCAAGCTTTGAGGGAGCTTTACTATTCTCTTTAGAATAGAAAAATTAGTATTCATTTAGTAATTATTAGGTACCTGTTACATTCTAATTACTTTTATCTTTAGTTTTCCATTTAACCTCCTCACTCTTAATAAGGCATCTAGTACCTTTTTTATAAATGGGGAAACTATGACACAATGAAGGCAAATAACTTTCCCAAGGTCACATAACTTTTAAAAGGTCGTATCTAGATATCCATGCTGGCACTGTGGACATTCACTCTTAGCCTCTGGATGATAAATTAGGCATTACTCAAATCTTGTTGGTATAGTTGTTCCTTGGTACTTATAGGGGATTGAGTCCATGACTCCCTCTTTCTCCAAGATACTAAAATCCACAGATCCTCAATTTCTTTATATAAAATGACATAATATTTACATATAACCTAAGCATACCTCCCATATATTTCCAATCATCTCTAGATTACATATATTATCTAATGCAATGTAAATGCTGTGTAAGTAGGTGTGTTGTTTAGGGAACAATAACAAATAAAAATCATCTACATATTCAGTATGGAAGCAATTATTTTCCTGAATATCTTCCATTTACAGTTGGTTGACTCCACCACGGATGTGGAACTCAAGGACACAGAGTGTCAACTGTATAGTATTGTCAACATGACTGCAAAGTTATACTAGGCGATTGACTATTGAAACAGGTTCATAAAAACCTGATTTTCTTTGCTCTGTGACATTTATGTTTTAGTAGTAGGGATTCATGGAGTCTGGAAATTGAGATAGTGTCTTCCTGAAAATTCAAAGATACTGCACTAGTTTGTTGGGTTCTGTTTGTTGTTGTTGTTGTTGTTAGGTGCTGTCAAGTCGGTATCCGTAGTGACCCTCATAGGGTTTTCAATGGCTGAGTGCTTTGGGATTGCCTTGGGAGTGGATTGCCAGGCCCTTCTCCCATTTTTGCGGTGCTGGGAATTGAACTGTTTAGTTTCTCACAAATAGTGAGAAATCAGTTCCAGGTTCTTTACTGCTGAGCCCTGTGGTGGGGTTTCCTTGACAGTTTCCTGCACTAAGATATTACAGTTGAATCGCAGCCTGCAGGTTGTCACAGGTTATAAGTAAGCAATTCATTTCTTCAGTAATAAATGTTCTTCACTTTCTTTCCCCCCCTCCATCTTTTTTCCCTAGCTCACCATGGCCCAATTTGCACTCTAGTTAATCTGTCAGATTTTCAGCTTCTGCTTTTCCATCAAGAATATACATTTAATTTCCCCCCAAAATAATTTTGTGAACTGGAGGCTCATGCACACCTATGCTTTCTACCATTTATTTCCCCTTTTGGTTGACCAGATAGCGCCCCTCTGTTCGTTGGGCAGTTTGATTTTAGCTTCCAATGTCCTTTGAAGTCAGTGTCTGACTCATAGTAACCCTACATACAACAGGCGAAACAGTATTGTTAGAAACTCTATTCATAGAGTCTTCAATGGCTGATTGTTTTTTGGGAGTGAGTTGCCGGGTTCTTCTCCCAAGCCTACAGCACGTGGTGTTTCCAAGCTGTCTCTCATTAGAGTACTAACCAGGCCCCACCCTGCTTAGCTTCCAAGATCTGATAGGATCAGGTGCCACAGTGGTACCTCTGAAGGCTTTTAAACAATTAGAGCCTTTCAATTCGTAAAGTATTGACGTTGATGATGCTTTTCCATTTTATGTAACTTTTGGCTTTCATCTGGAAAAAGTCCTGAAGCAAAGAGTTGTACCTTCTCTGTGTCTGAGAAATGGACCAGATGAGATTTTTAAGTAACTGCGCAGGTCTTGGTGCAGTTTCACAGAGGGGCCTCCAGGTGGCAGTGTAGGGAGAGGGCACAAACCGGCATGCGCCACTCTTCTCTTGAACAACACACGCAGCGGAAGAGGAAGCGGACCCGTGCGGCGTTCTACGGTGGCTGAGAGGGTGCTGTGCGTGCGTTATCCTTCGGTCCAGAAGTACAGCCGGGAGGTGGTAGGAGCGTCGTTTATGTAATCCAAGTGCCCAGGACGGCGCCCGGGCAGCCGACACCATGGTGAAGGAGCAATTCCGAGAGACGGATGTGGCCAAGAAAATGTAAGTGGGACCGAATAGTGCCGAAAGGGCGGAGGAATGAGGGGCAGCAGGGGCGCCGGTTATGGCTCCCAAGTCTCGAAAGGACAGGTGAGGGACAATCGGAAGGAGAGGCCTAAGAGTTAGCAGAAGGTGCGACCAAAATTTGGAATTACCAGGGCTGGTTAAAGAGTGCTAGACTCTTTGGTTTTCAGCCCCTGGATGTTCCTGGAGGTGGGCGGAGAAGGCGAAATAGTTCAAGCCTGTGTGAAGTGGTACCCTAGGCCCAAGCGCGTGTTTGTTTCAGGAATTCTTTCCCCAGTTGCAGCGAACGGAGCAGTCTGCGGCAGGGACTGTCTAATTCGGGTTTTGCCACTGAGCGCCTGACAGGAGGCAGTATTTGCTGACTAGAAGCATGGGATTACCAGCTAGAAGGCTGTCCCGTGAGCAGATGAGTGACAGTCTCAGAAATGAAGCTGCTATTCTGAGCTTTCTCCTGCAGAGTTTACTTATTAGGCCATGGCCCCTCCCTACAGTCCTCAGTGGAAAGTGAATCCATCATTGTTGCAGCACAGACTGACATACTGTGTGCTCGACTCCATGCTGGATATTAGAGATACCGTGTGAATATGATATTTGCTAAGGTGTAAAATGGAAAGGGTTAGTGAAGATGAAGGGGAAATGAGATTGGCATACAGAATTTCTTGCTAGGGCATTTGTGTAGATTGTTGCCATTTGCTGGGATAGGTGTTCTACCTGAGTGCTCTGCCAGCTAGGCTCTCTATCTCCACCCACCTTAGTCCTCCACACCATGCCCATCAGGTAGAATACTTCCTAACAAAGGAATGCGAGGATTCTGTTAAAATGCAAATTAGCCCAGGCTTGGTGCCTTGCTGAGGCCAGAGGATCACAAGTTCCAGGCCAGCCTGGACTATACATTGAGACCCTGTCTCAAAAAAATAAAGATGGGCACGGTGGCAACTGCCTGTAATCCCGGTGACTTGAGGTGGAGGCAGGAGGAGTGCAAGTTGGAGACCAGAGGCAGTCTGCCTAATTTAGTGAGACCCTGTCTCAAAAAGTAAAAAAATGGGCTGAGAGTGCAGCTCAGTGGTGCAGCACTTGCAAAGCATGCAAGTGCAAGACCCTGAGTTCAACCCTCAGTACCACACAAAAAATAAATAAATAAAAAGAAAGAAGTGCAAACTAGATCTATGTTACTTTGAGCTTAAAGTGTGCTAGCAGCTTTTGCCATACATGGTGGCTCGTGCCTATAATCACAGTGACTCAAGAGATAAAGGCAGGAAGATCACAAGATCGAGGCCAGAGACCCTGTCTTCAGATAAAAAGTTTAAAAATGAACTGAGGTGCAGCCCAGTGGTAGAGCACTTGCAAAGTATGTGCAAGGCCCTGGATTCAACCTCTAAGTATTGAAGAAAAACAAAAAAGTTGCTCTAGCACCTTTCCATTGCACTGACATTTCAGTTCCCTCCCAGTGTTATCAGGCTGGGGTTTAGCTCAGTTGGTAGAGTGCTCCCCCACACTTTCTGAGGACCCAGGTTCAAATCCCCAGCATTGCAAAAAATGGGAGAAGGATGTGGCAATCTACTTCCAAAGCAATCCCAAAACAATCAGCCATTGAAAGCCCTATGAGGGTTGCTATGAGTTATACACTGCTCAGTGGCACCTAGCAACAACCCACAGTTATCAAACCCTTCGTGATCTGGCCCCCCATACACCTTTCTAACTTCCTCTAATACCATTAGCTTTCTGAGCTCCACTATGCTGGCTTCATGTGGTTCCTTGATAATATCAAGCTTGTGCCTGCCTGGGGCCCTTGGCCTGGCCATTCTTTCTGCTTCAGACACTCATCTTCCTGATTATCTTGTGCCCTCATATTCAGAATTAATGAAATAGTGGTTTTGCAGAGAAGCTTTCTAACTATACAGCTTAAAGAAGTCTCCTTAGACTCTTACCACTTCACACCATTTTAATTCTCTGTATCTCTGCATGGGGTATTCATTACAGGATACCCCCCTCCTATACCATGGATACCCAAATCTGAGGATGTTCCAGTCCTTTGTATAGAAATGGTATTAGTATTTGCACGTAATATATTTACATTCTCTGATAAACTTTAAGTCATCCTAGATTGCTTAAACTACCTTGTTGTTGTTGTTGTTGTTAGGTGCCGTCGAGTCGAGTCCAACTCATAGCAACCCTATGTACAGCAGATCGAAACACTTGCCGATTCTGTGCCAGGCAAACCATCTTATTTATGTTTAAGCCCATTGTTGCAGACACTGTGTTAATCCATCTGGTGGAGGGTTTTCCTCTTTTCCGTTGACCTGCCACTCTTCCAAACATGATGTCC